>APFE031143360.1:109613-138009 GCA_000404065.3 Pinus taeda | reverse complement strand
GCTATTCTCCCATAATTCTTAACAAACTTGCGATAATACCCTGTCAACCCGAGAAATCCTCACAGATGCTTTATGGATGTTGGCATTTTCCATTCCTTACCGGCTTCAATTTTGCTGGGGTCTACCTTAACTCCTTCATGAGATACAATATGACCCAGATATTCCACCTCTTGTACTCCAAAGAAACATTTGGATCTTTTTGCATATAATTGTTTCTCCTCCAATAGTTGTAGTACCCTCTCAACATGTTGAACATGATCCTTCCAAGACTTGTTGTAGATTAGTATATCATCAAAAAATACTGACACAAATTTTCTAAGGAAGGGTTTGAAAATGGAATTCATCAAACCTTGAAATGTAGGTGCATTGGTAAGGCCAAAAGGAATGACCAAAAATTCATAATTACCCTCATGAGTTCTAAATGTTGTTTTCAGAATGTCTTCAGTCTTCATTCTGATTGGAGATATCTTGAACGAAGATCCAACTTGGTGAAGTAAATTGATCCATGCAATTCATCCAATAATTCATCAATGACATGAATGTGAAATTTATCTTTAATAGTGAGCTTGTTGAGCTCCCTATAATCTGGACACATGCGCCATGATCCATCCTTCTTGTGCACTAATACTACAGGAGCAGAGAAAGAACTTTGACTAGGTTGAATTATACCAGCCTCTAGCATTTTTGCAACCATACATTCAATTTCACTATTTTGGGCATAAGGATATATGTACGGCCTGATGTTTGGAAAAAAACTTTCTGGAATCAAATGAATAGCATGATCATGAACACGAATAGGTAGGAGACATTTGGGAGTCTCAAATACCTTGGAATGATTGTCCAAGACTTTTTGGATATCTGGAGAAATAGTTGATTTCGATGTGGGAACCTCTAGCGAACATAATTGTGCAATTACACCTTGTTTTTCCTTCTTTAGAAACCATTTCATACCATTAGAGCTAATTATCTTTCCCGATTTCACTACAACACCCCTTAATTCAACTTCCTTTCCTTCCACACAAAATTTCATGAAAAGTTCCTGAAAATTAAAAGCTATTGTACCCAAGTATTGTAGCCATTGGACTCCTAATACAACATCATCACCACCCATTGGAATGGAAAGCATTGGGCTATTCAATACATATTCTCCCATGGATAGCTTGATATTATGGCACTTTCCAGAGCAATTTATGGTTCCTCCACTTGCAACCATCACTTGACACTCTAGTGCTGGAATAGGAAGCAATTCAATTCCTTTGCTATCTTACAATGAATAAAATTATGGGTAATTCCCGAATCAATTAATACTATTACCTTTTTCTTCTTGATATGTCCTTCTATCTTCATAGTTTGAGGAGTGGTCATTCCAGCCAATGCACTACAAGATATGGTTGGATTCATTTCTTCTTTTTCTAGGGTTTGTTCCTGGAGTATATCCTCTTCTTTTGACATTTCTTTCTCTTTTTCTTCCTCCTCTTCACAATCTATGTAGAATAATTTATTATCAGCATACTTATGACCTTTAGTGTATTTGCTATCACAACTGTAACAAAGCCCTTTTGCTCTTTTTTCTTCCAATTGTTGTGTTGTCAACCTTGTAGGTTGTGGAAGGCTATGGGCAACAACACTTCCATCTTTATAGTTGAGTGGTAGGCTTCCTCGTTGCCATAATTTTTCTTTCCATTTTTCTTGCTAACCTTAATGCCTTCTCCAGTGAATCAGGTTCCCAAAGGCGAACCTCATGTTGGATATTATCCTTTAAAGTCCCTATGAACACATCAATCCTATGCTCCTCTTGAATATCTTTTACCCTTATGTTCAATTTTTGGAAGTCCTCAATGTGCTCCATCATTGAACCCTTTTGTTTGAGATTTATCAATTGGCTAAAAGAGGTGTTGCTTTTTGTATCCTCATAACGTGCTATCATTTCTTCCGTAAAAATTTCCCAAGTGACAATTTGTTTACGATAGGAAAGCCATCGATACCATACAAACTAATTTGGTTCCAAATATAAAGTTGCAATACATACATTTTGTGTGTTTTGCACATTATGGATATCGAAAAATTTCTCCATCTATAGTATCCATGTTCTGGGATCCTTGCCATCAAACTTCCTCATATTGATTTTTGAAATATGGTGGGTCTTCAATCCAACATTAGATTCTATGAAATCATGTTTAACATTTCGTTTGTTCTCATCATGAGTTTCCTTTACTAGCCTTTCATCATTAGTGACCATTTCTTGTAGCAACTTATTCAAATTCATCCTCAATTCTTCCATGTTATCATCCATGCCATTCATCTTAGATTCTATGCATTTATTTAAACTCTCCATATTAGCTTCCATGCCATCCATCCTAACTTGCATGCCATTCATATTAGCTTCCACACCATTCAACTTAGCTTCATTTACCTTTAGTGAGAGTGAAATTTGTTGTACTTGGTCTTGTAATTTTGATATATCATGTTGCATTTCTTCCTCTTCTTCACGAGTCATGGTAGAGCCTTTAGGTTTCTTATTAGGTGTTTCCATTTTCTTTCTTCGGTGAATTAATTAATGCTAATAATTCTTCACTATTCCCTTTGAATTCCTTCAACTAATTTTTCAAACCAATCTTGTGTAAAATTAAAAAAAACTACACACTTTTTTTCACTTTGTAAGAGCTCAATATTGAATCTATTGTATCTCTGTAACTACGGGTCTTGAATATCTAAAATAGTCCTACGGTAGCCCTTTGAGTCCTCTTTCTAACCCCACAAGTCTAATCAACATTGGATTCTCCAAGGAAGAGTTATACCAAATCTCCCACAGTGACCTGATTATAGAATAGTTCAGTAGAGCAAACTTTTACGATGTACCACGTGTCACTATTTCGACCTTAGTACCTGAAACTGATGCACAAAAAACTACATGTCGTCCTCTTTCCGAAACTTCTTATGAGATTTTAATCTAATGCTTAAAACAAAAGTTATGATGATTTTCCCCAGGTCATCTATTTGGAATGTAATTCGGGAGTCTGCAAAAATGCCAACTTCCTCTGATCATATATACGCGAATATAGTGAGACAAGCTTTAAAATTTGGACCCCAAGTTTAGAACGATTTTGGCCCAAATGGGTTTTTTTTTTAGTTTTTGAAACTTTGCACAAAAAAGTTATTGCAAAAATGCCACGATGACCTGTTTAGAGCAGCGAAACCCTTGAATCCAAAGCTCTGATACCAAATGTTAGGAAACCAGCTCACAAAAAGATAGAAAAAATAGATCAATGCCTTAGAATTCAGCCTCTTTGAGGGGGCAACCTCCTTTACATTACACAAATGAACAATTCTTGGATGATACAAATGACTAAACCTCCCTTCTATATATAGGAGTCTAAGGGGTCACAATGTAATCAAATCGACATAACAATAATAACATAAGGGCACAAAAATAACAATAGTGGGTTTCTATGGGCCATACTAATAACAATATGGGGACAATAGGGCCACAATAATAACAATAAGGGATATAATGACAATAGTAATGGGGGGGTCACTAGTATTATAAGGGCTTAACACCCCATACAAGGTGAAGGGGTTGGTGACAGAGTAATGGCTCTTGGAGACTCGAGCCCTGTACCAAGCGAAGGGTTAGAGATGGAGTAATGGTTGCTGCAAAAACTTTTTCCACATGTCAATTTTTCAATCGATGGAAGAAGACGAAAAGGGGGTTGGAATTGGCTAGGATGAATAGTGTTTACCCCGCCAATTTCATAGAGGAACACCTTCTGTGTAATAAAGTGATGGACATAAAACAAAAAATTAATGGTGATGACGTTATTTCAAATAATTAATGAAAAATCTAAAAGTGGGTGATTACATGGGCGAACTAAAGTAAGAGTGCCACGTTCATAAGGATATAAAAAAAAGAACATTATCCAATAACGTAATAAAAAATTAAAAAGGGACCAACATTGGGTAAGATTTGATTTAATTTAAAAATATTTTAATTTTTTTTGGTTCAAGTCTAATTAATATATGAATTGTATTTTTTTGTGTTAGAATTAGATAATACAAATTTGGGTTAGATTTTTCTTTTTTATTATTTAGCACTTTTAAAAGTTTGTGAGACATTTTGAACTTCCCAAATTAAACAACTTAAATTTACTATCCTTAAAAATTTGTAAACGATTTTGGATATAATTGATTATGACTATCTTTTAAGTAGACAACTCATTTTTTTAATGCATTTTGCTTAAATTTTTATCAAAGTGGTTGGAATAGTAAATTTAAGTGGAAAAAAAATCCCTAAAACATGGTATCTTACAAATTAAACAACTTTTATATCGACAAGACTAAGCATCATGTCTGCATAGAGGAGGCCAAAGTCATTGCCAGGGTGGATCGGTTCCATCATCGCAAGTTAAGGGAAGCTATTGAAATTGAGCGAAGACCTAACAATCTCATCAGAGATGATGGGTGGAAGGTCAGCAGAAGTTGGATCTCCGCTCTGTCATCTTAGGATGCTTTCTTCTAGGTCGGTCAGTTTTTTCTTTTCGAGTTCTCTTATCTTAGTTCATCAATCCTTTTGAATTTCTCTGGTTTTTTATGGCAGTCCTTTTCATGGTTTGTTGTTATTGAGTTTACTCTTAGCATCATTATTATTGGAGTATCTATATTAAGATGTATACTTATATTCATATTATTGTCATCTTGTTTCTATTTACGATTTCTTCCTTTGAGTAAGTTATTTTCAGCTCCTTAATCTAGCAGTAAAAAGTATATCCTTTCTAGTCTTTTATAATAACATATATATATTTATTATAAATCATGCCATTTCAATTCTAAACTCTTTTGAATAGTATTAAGAAGTGATAAATTTAATAATTTTATAAGCAGAAAAATGATTTAATAGTACATTAATAGTAAGTAGTAAAGTTTTACATAAATGAGCATGCCTTTAATAAATAATTTTTGTAAATATTTAGTTATTAACTCTACAATTAAATACCTTTTACCTTTGAAATTATTTATTTTTTGGAACATGAATATATAATTAATCCATGTAACCGAAATTATTTTTAAAAAGAAAATTTCTCAAACAAATAATAAATTTACTATAACCATTACTAGGAATTTTTTACTATTCTTTATAAATAATTCTTAGATTATTATATTAAATTTTTTAATATTTTAGTAATACCAATAACTAATAACCATTAATTGATTAATTGATTAATAAACTAAGGTTATTTAATTAATAAATCTAGTTATGGTACCTAATCTTACAAATTTCTAGAAATCTAATAATAAATTTATTTTAACCATTAGTAACATTTCATTAATAACCTATTTTCTAGAAATAGATTAATTTTTTGATATTATGATAATACTAATAACTAATTTATTATAACCATTAATAGTAATTGATTAATAACCTAATGTTATTTAATTAATAAATCTAGTTATTGTACCTAATCTTACTAATTTCGAGAAATCAAATAATAAATTTTATTTTAACCATTAGGAACATTTTATTAATAACCCATTTTCTAGAAATAGATTATTATTTTTTGATATTATGGTAAAACTAATAACTAACTTATTATAACCATTAATATTAATTGATTAATAACCTAAGGTTATTTAATTAATAAATTACGTAAGATCAAGTTATTATACCTAATTTTACTAATTTCTAGATTATCACCATTATAAAAATATTAAATTTGTTAATATAAGTTGGACTGGGTCCTAGGGTCAAAAATAGCCGTTATCTAGCCGTTAGAGTCTCTGCTCAGTCTATTTAACTTGCTTGGCCAGATCTGTTTCTTCAACTTGTCCTGACGATGAACCACACTAGTTGGTTCGAAACGCGTCGACAAAGGTCTCTTTCATGTGATTTATGACGAAGCTCTTCTTATAACTTTTATATATACTCAAAATTGGACAAATTTTACTCCAAATTAAATTTTTTGTCTGTTAAAATAACAAAATTAAGTTGTATAAATTGAAAACTCTAAAATAATTTGATAACTTTAAATTCATTTATTAATTTAAAAAATACATATTAAATCACCATAAAATATATTTTCTTTATCTTCAAATTAACTCCCACTATTAACCACTCTCATTTTATTAATATATATCTATTACATTAAAGAGTTAATATGTATTATATTAAAGAAAGAGTAGTTTAACAAAGGTGATAAATTCTTTTTAGAAAATAGTGGAAATTCCAACAAGATTTTGGAAATCTAGGTTAAAGCTGTTGAGCTTCAAGATTATGGGGCCCTCAAGGGTTTTTGATGACGCTAAATCCATTTCCAACATTACAGAAGGCTGTAGTCTCAAATTTGCCTTAAAAATAAGGGAAATTCCGGAAAGATTATGATAAAATCTCTCAGAATTTTTTGTAAATCCAGGGTACAACAAGTGTCAAATGCCAAGATTTTGGGTGCCTTACTAGTTTTTGATGGCACTGAATCCATTTCCACTGTTAAAAACATGTTTCAAACACTTCTTCTACCAGATTTTTTGAAGGCTGCCCATACAAATTTGCCAACTTGATATCAGAAAAGTGATTTAAACACTCTATAAGTCAATTTTTTTGAAAATTTTCTTTCCTAAAGAAAATTGCCCTCTGGAAAATTGTTGCCACGGTGGACAACGCTTTATATTAGTATATCTAAATTTGTATGATAGAAGTCCATTAGTTATATGCATATGAAGCCAGTGTCACTTTGGCAGGTAATTTTGTAAAATGGTAAGCGAAAAAATTGAAGTGTCATTATGGAAATTTATCCTTCGAGTTGACACCAAATTTCAACGGTGTGTATGTCAGGTTATAGGCGTTGACTGTCATAAACGAAAAATTTGACAGATAAGAACCATCTTGAAAATTTATTTACACTCTACCATGTAAGCTGATACCAAATTTCAACCTTACTTGGATGTCAACTTGCGTGGGTTTCGTGTGATTATTCTCTCATTCATAAAGTTAAAAATAATGTAGTGGTGGTGACTCCATCATTTTTTACTCTGTATTCGCCCCATAAAGCAAAGTGGCTGTGGTTGACTCACAAAAAATCCAGTTTTTGGCTGTGATTCATGTGAATGGATCCGCCCTTTGGAGTCTTAACGCTTTCACCAAATCGCACAACAATTAATTTCCCAAACATGTGGTAAAAGAAGTCAAGTCAACGAAACAGTTTATCTAGAATGATGGGGTGGGATTGTGTCTATCTCCTTCGAATCGGGTAAACTAAAGATCATCCCACGTCTATGGCCGTATAAGCAAAAGTGCTGTTAGCATTTTTGGAATATAGAGATGAGGATATGACTATACTTAATCTGATAACTATGTTATAAAACTATCGTAAACCATGTATTTAGGTTAATTAAATTATTTAAGATGATAGTGATAGAGGTTAATATTTGAGTTTATGTTAATTTTAGATTTGGGTATGGGCATTAAGTTAGTGGTGGAATTTGTTTTCAACTCAATGGATATAATGAATTTGTCACTGATTTAGGGTGGATGTGGTTAATGTGCATTGAGATCTAATTTTGCTAATTAAACATTAAAAAAGGTCTCGGAGTATTTAGTTGGATTTGTAATATTATTTTTATATTCAAATAACTTTAAGAAAAACATTTCAAGAGAATTATAATTTTAATGAGTTAAATTAATTAAAAAAGTCATATTATAACAAATATTTTGAGATTATTTTAATGTGAATGTATATGGAACATATAAACTTATTTCCATCTTCAATGCTCTTAATGTTATAAATATGACAAATTCATTAGACTCGTGATATTTTGAGAATTGTGTAACACCCTATTTATGGGTTTTGTGAGAGGTTGTTCATATTTTAATAATGTTGAATTTATTTTTAACCTAATCAAAACATAAAGATATTATTTATCTTCTAGATTAAAATTAATCTTTTTTAAATATCATTATTTTCTTTTATCTTCTAATTCTTTATTACACCATAATTTATCCCCAAATATAGATGTAATAATATTTTTAATATTATCATTATTTTTCATTACGCATTGATCTATTCAAGACTTGGAATCTTTATCCCACCCTTGTTTAAGTCAGGAATGGTTTTGGCTAGAGATTGGAACAATCTTAGGAAGCCTCTTTGTCTTCAATGCTATTTATCTTGTTCAAATTAGGTATCTAGCCCTAATTGTGCTCTAACGGGGATATGACCCCTTTTTATGAGCATAGGGCATGATGTATTTTCTTTACTATATAGGTTATAAGTTAAAGGAACTTTTGGATTTGCTCTATTTTTTTGCATGATTTTCTAGAGATACAATCCCATTTTTCAAAACCCTATAAGAGAGAAAGAGTGACAAAATCCTCGAAGAGTTTTTCTTCTTATACCATAAACAAAGATCCATTGATTTACAATTGTTTCAAGTCCATAGCAAACTTTCCAATCTCATTTATCCTTTTTTAAAGTTAGTATAATTCTAGTTAAGCTTGTGATGAAGATCAATTATGAGGTATTTGTATGAAGTTGCTTCCTCCAAGCTATTATTTTCGTACATGAAATTACCATAAATGATAACTTTGGATTTAATTATCATAACCTTGATTTTTTTAGTGTTCATAGTTATACCCATACAATAATGCAAATACTTCAAGAATTTCAGTTTCTTTTTCAGATCATAATGAGTCTTCACCATAATAAAAATATAAACATAAAGAATAAGGATGATGACTATATGAATGAAAATCAAGCTAACACAACCTAATTTTTATAAACATCCCTCAAGCTTGCAAACATATATGCTAAAACGAGTAGACAATAGGGACAACATTTCTTATCTTCTATATTAAAATTAATTTCTTCTAAGTAAACCACAATTTTCCTAGACATGGAAATAAAATTCATGTACAACCTTACCACAACATCTCTCAACTCAAAAGGGATTTTTAGATTATCGAATATGCCCATTTTTTTTGCAAAGTCAATGTAAAAATGGGGGATTTATTTTATTATTATGACACTCCTTTTGAATGATTATAAGCATAAGATGATGGTTCACTATTGAGTGGTAAACCCTATATATGGTTTAGATTTTAGCTCTATTTTCATGGTTTTCTATCCATACATTGATCTTATTTTTCAAAATACTTCCATATAATTTGGATAAAATTAGGCTAATAATAATGGTCTTATACTTAGAGGTATTTTTGTATCCCCAATTTTTAAGATAGGTACAATGAAACTTTGGTTTTATATAGGGTTTAGGGAATCTCTACTTTCTTGTGAAATTAAAGAATTTGTCGATATGAGGGATGAGAATAGGTCCTCTAATTTTTAGTATTTTATCTTGGTAGCTTTTGATCTCATTAGCTTTCCCTTTTCAAGTCTCTTAACTTTAAATTCTATGTTCCTTCTATTGAAATAAATTTTTTCCATTTTAGAAATGATTTGAATTTTGTGCATAGCATTAGGGGATTCATAAGTATTTATAATGAATAAATTGTAGCCTCTCAAGGGAATTTTATTAGATTCTTTATTTTTAGGAGCTACAATTTGCATGATTTTTTTTTAGAGATCTAGCATAGATGTATGCTAAATCATTTGCTTTGTATTTATATAATATCCTATATTTTTCATTTAATTATGGAATTGTATCTATTTATCTTATCATATTCTATGTACTCTTTATATTCATACCTAATACCTTAGGTGAAAATCTAATACTCTTTATCTTAGAAATATTTGCTCATCCAATTTTCCTTTCTAAACAACACCTAGAGAGAGAACTTGTTAATGAAGGTAGAGAGGGCTATCATAAAATTGTGATAGATTTTTTTTAATTTTTATTTATTTATTGATTATTTTTATTTTTTGTGGTTCATGGGTACCCGCGGTCACTAGGTAGCCCTTATGTCTATGGAAAGAACTTGGCAGATCGACCCAGAAGGGGATCAAGCCCCTCGGCCTATATCTAGACCTAACCCCAAGGGCTTTCAGGGAGAATTGACCTTGTGACCTCCCGATTGGCGAGGCACTGATTTGACCGGTTAAGCTAACCCTTGGGGCAAATTGTTATAGAGATATTCGACATTGTTCTTATTTATTTGGAAATTTTAGTTTGTTATTTGAATCCTTTAAAAAATGTCTCTCTTTTTTGTCCAAAATTCGGTGCTTTTTGTTGTCAAAATTTGTGTTCACAAAGATTTTATGCATAATAAAGTTTATAGTTATGTTTAAAAATTTATGATCAACATTTGACGTATGCATGTTCAACAGGTCAAAATTTACTAGTTTGTTTTATACAAAGATATCACATATCATATAAATATGTCACTTTTTCCAATCCCATGAATATAAATCATCTAGTTGGATTTCAATCAATTCATTAGATCATTGCAAATTATGAGATACTGAGATATGTCAAGCTTGATCAGATTGGTAGAAAGCAAGTTCTCAACTAAGTCTTTTGACTAGCTAAAATAAGATCTTCATCTAGCCATATCATCATGTAAAATAATAACTTGATTACTTGTTGTTTTAGCATTAAATTCTCCTAAAAATAAAATACCACATTGATTTATTAGTGTAAATATCTTGTTCTAATCTGTTTAATTATAATTTTTATCCAGACTATTTGTATTAAGAAAAGGGAGAACTAGTAGGCATAAAATTAAAAATTTCTATAAAAACAAATTAGATCATTAATATCTAAAATCTCCATCCACATGTATCAAACGATTCTTTCTTGTGAAGCCAAATGTGATGAAAAATGTTCTTTCTTATGTAACAATTTATGCTTACGATCCTTCTATGATAAGATTTTTTTTCCATATCAACCACAAGGTGAATCCTTTTATGCTAGGTACCTTAGAATCTGATGCTTCCAAGTTTTAACATCAATATAAAATCAATTTCACTAAGGATCTAACTTAACATAGGCCCTTTGTTATATGGAAAGTTGTCATAGTTACGGGAGAGAATCTAGGATGTCATAAATTATAATTTATTATTATTATTTTTTATCTCTATCCCTAATAATATATTTTTATTACCCATTTTTTCCTTACTGGCTTCTTTTACATTTTCATCCTTTTTCCTTAATTCAACTTGATTTTCTATAACAATGTATTCATTTATAATTATTCAAGATTCTTTTATTTTATTGATTATACGATAATTATGGTCATTAGAGATTAATTTGACCTATATTTATGATCTACCTAGCCTCTTTGATATATGAGCCAATTTGTTTGAATTTGTAATTTATTTTGTAGTTCCTCGACTGCAATTATTGTATCTATGTATTTCTTCTCTTTTATACCAAAATTATGAGGTCCAATTATATTTTCTTATGCTAATGGCTTAATTCTAATTCTATGAGCATATTAATTTTCTCCTTATAGGTTTGATAGCCAATTTACATTCCAAAATATTTAGGGCCAAAGTGTTGTTTAGCTTTTATTTTAGCTCTAAAATGTTGTTCTTGTATTAATAATTTTTATATTATCAATGGCTTTTTCTTAGGTTGATTAATTTTTTATTGAGTTTATTTTTCCATTTCTTAGCATATAACCTCCATTTTCTATAACTAAGTCTCCAACCACAATATTCAAATATTTATCTATTTCTCAATCTTATCTTACAATGATGTAAACTCATTATCGAGCATTATTTCTAATTGTGTTTTAATTTTGTATTTTCTGTCTTGTCTATGTTTATTTAATTATTATATATAATTACAAATATTATCTAGTGATATTTTGATATGTATCCCCTTAATAGGTTTGGTAAATGTGTTGAAAAAGAGAATAATTTATAAATGAGAGTGAGAGAAGGAACTTGTGCACCTATTTAGATGAAACTCATGGATTATAGTTGTAAAAATTTTCCTGAGTGAAAATGAATTTGTGAAAATACCATGTGCACTTTACCAAATAATTAACTACTTTATCTTTCACAAGACTCGAAACATTGCCTTAGTTGTGCAAATCTTGATTTCCCCTTTTATAGCATAATTTCCTTTTCACACTAGCTTTAAACTAGGAATTACACAAAGTTATAGAAGTAAATCCAACTTTAACTATCAAAATCAAACCTTGTTCTTGGTTCTTGATGAATGTATAGGATATTTCTCCAAAATTTAAATGGTTGAAAATCTTGAAAATCCATGTAAAAATGGTTAATTTCCACTTTGAACCAAAAAAAATACTACTAGACATATACTACAACAATGAACCACTCAATCCTATTTAACCCGTATCACACAAAGATGAATCTATTTTTTGGTTGTTAGTAGGTTGTATAAAAATCACTAACCTCCACTCCAAACAAAAGAAAATATTGCTTGATTTTCAGCTCCCTACACAAGACAACAATGAACCTCCCTTATTAGTCCCTGCCTGGGACTATTAGCGATCGATCGATCGTTGACCATACATTAACCGGTCTTTTGACCAAAAAATTTGTGCACTATCAAAGTTTAACCAAATTTTATCTCTGCAAATATCTGTGTAAGAAATTTATAACCAAAGTTATGAATTGGGGGTCTTATTGCACGCTTCACGTGCCCCCGATGTTATTTCAGCGGGACAAATTATTTTACCGTACGCAGATGAACTTTAAGATCTTTCCCTATCTTAATTATTTGATCTATTTGATATTTTCAGTTTACATAAAAATAAGTTGACTTGGTGGTCTGTGCCTTGCCTGAGCGCCTTGCATACAGCCAGTGCCAAATGTCTCTCGCTCGGGCTATCAATTCTCCACAGAAGGCGGCTACCAGCAGCTTGGGAGAGTAGTTCAACATGGGCTTTTCTCGTCGCTCAGGCTATCAATTCTCCGCAGAGAGTTTTCCTATTCCGAAATTTGTTCAACCCTTCAGTTCTTCCATGTTTATTGCTTGGAAATTTAACGGAATTGAAGGCAGTGACTACAGGTCCATCAACCGCACAGACCTTCTAGGGAATCTTACAGTCAAACTTCCTCAAGTCCTGTTGTTAATTCTAGGTATGGTCTTTGCCTCTCCATGAGCGGACACACTACCTTCTTTTCAGTTAAAGTCTTCGGTGGTTGTGTTGAGGGTTACTGCAGTACACTGACACCCTTTAGAGTTTAATAACTTATTCGAGGCATTTTTTGTATTTTTGTTAATTGCCTTTCTGCATTTTTTTCTTGGATATGTCTTAGGCACTTACTGTAATGGATGTATTTGAATCTCTGTATTCTCAGTTGTTTTGGTTATCGGTGGAAACTTATTATTTCTTGAATTCATTCTATCTTAGATTTTGCAGTTTGAGACAACATCAGAGGGTTATGTCTTATTCAAGGACCACATCCCTTGTACAAGCCAAAGAATGATTTCTTGATGCCAGACCTGGATCTTCCGCGTGCTGCTGTGCAGGCAGGACCTTCCACGATCATAACCACAAAAGAGCTTCTCAGCAGTGTGATTATTATGTTGAGTATGTCGATCATAGCTCTTTTATGGGCGTCCTTGTTAGAGATGTTGTTAAGGGCTGCCTAACCACTAAAAATTGGTTGACAACAAATTTTGTTTTAGGGTACATGTTACTTTTAACTAATGTGTGTGTGTTAAATCGAATTCATTTCTTTGAAACAACTTATAAAACTGTGAAAATTACTAAATCATGGAATATGATAATAGATATTCTTAGTTATCCAGAAAATTTCACTACATATTTGAATAAGGCCTGGTGGACCTTCCTGGTTATGGGGATGTAGGAAAAGAAAATGGAAAAATGTTTCAGGTGAGAAGACCTTACTGGTCGTGATGGGCATAAAAATAAATCGAGGTGATCAGAGTGAGTCATGTTCAAAAATGGTTTCTCCGACAGCTATGGATATGACCAACGAGGATCTTCAGAAAAGCCCCCTGGACGCACTAATGGTGTTCTGGGTCTTGGCGGTGGTTCGGCAAGTCTTCCATCTCAATAGGCAAAGCAAGGCCTCATCAAGAATGTGATAGGTCGCTATAATTTTGACAGAGGACGATATGGGGGTGCATCTTCTTTGGTAATGATCCACCTCAACCATGACTTAGGTTCCAATGCATGTCATACCATATATGTAAGATCAAAATAACTCCACTTTCTCTTCTTGCTCTATCTTTTCAATTGGAAGTTCACCATAATGATGTAGAATCCTTCTCAACATATTCTCCTAAATATAAATCTCAGCAAATAAAAGTTTCATCAAAATAATTGCTATTGCAGTTTATGTAAGTTTCATCAATATTGAAGTTCATCACATATCAGAATTCATGTTTAATTTCAGTCTCAACGAACATAGCATAAAATCGTTTTAGAGTCTCACCGAGCTGCTTATCTTGAATACTCTGTTTCAGCAGAGCCTTCTTGTTTTGAATTGATTTGTGTTTGATTCACGCACGCAGAGGCGAACGAGAACCAAACTCCTGTCATACCGACGGCCCCAAAGCCATCTATTTCTTTCTCTGCCACCGCTCGCCAACAAAAATGAATCATATCCGATGTTATATTCTATTTTCTCCCCTCAAATTTGATACAGTGTGGCCTTTGAAAAGATTTTCCTAGATACTATTTTCGTTATAGACTATGCTATCCTCTTCCTTCAAACACAATATACAGTGAAGGTCTTAATTCACCAATCGATTTAGAGTTATGTACTCCTTAGTAACTCTGCCAAAACACAGTTATTGGACTTATTCTATCCCTTAGTTACCGAATAAAAGAGACACTTCT
This sequence comes from Pinus taeda, assembly GCA_000404065.3. Taxonomy (NCBI): domain Eukaryota; kingdom Viridiplantae; phylum Streptophyta; class Pinopsida; order Pinales; family Pinaceae; genus Pinus; species Pinus taeda. The sequence continues at coordinate 123,278 of APFE031143360.1, read as the reverse complement.
TTCGTAATGTAAGGTGCACAGGTATTATTATATACTTTGCTGGCCTTATCACTTGCCCTCTGGCACTTATTTCCTTGGCCCTCGCTCGTTAAGGTGAAAGAGAGCTCTCCTTCAGACACTTCTTCCCTTGGCGTTCGTTAAAGGGTTAATAAAAGGGAGTTCTCTCCTTCGGGCACTCATTTCCTTGCCCTTCGTTAGTGAAATGGAGTTCTCCGTCGTGACCCCAACCCTTATAATTGTTAATGGGGAGCCTCCCCCTTCCCTAGGGGAGTGCTATCATCCGGGGTGACCAGTATTGGAAGATACCAAGAAATGGGGTGGTTATCCCCGAGTTTAGTAATTAGCCAAATATATCTGAGGGTTTTATTAATTATCTCTTTTACACGACTGGTGACTACTGAATTTCTGTCTCCTTCTAATAGGATAGTTTAGCATGCCTGTCTACTTCCAATAGATTTAGCATGTTCGTCTCCTTCCAATAAATTAACCAGACTTTTACTAGCTTTAGCTTGAGCGTTCCTGTCCTAGTTAGTTTCTATGGACGGGACTAAGTGGGGAACTGGTCTATTTATTGAGCAGAGAGGCCCATTTTCAGGACCTATGACGCTTCAAGTCGATTTATAGTATTGGCTTGCGTCTCGAAGGGGTTTCTTTACATAGAGTTATGCAAAACCTCTGTTATTCTCAGTGTATAATTGAATATTTAGACAGTTGACATGTATACTTATTATCCAAGAGGTTTTTCGACCATTTTACTTCTATATTGACTGTAAGTTTATATGTATATGGCAACTCATTTGATTTTTTTTAATGCAACATTCACTATTGTTTCGACATGTTTTTAAAAGGAGTTTTTGACAACATTGCCTTCTCTATATCATTTTCTTTATGTACTCATTTTCTTTATGTACTCAATTGTTCTTTTCTTGGCTCTGCAATAAGTTTGTCGACGTTCTTATAGAATTTGGCCTTATCGCCTGAGAGGATTTTCCCGCTTAGTTTTAAAACCAAACTATTTGTTTTATGATTAAATTGACGCATGCATAATGAAAATTCCTACTTAGAATCATAATTGTCTGCTCATAATATTAGAGGGTTTGTTCTCTGTGTTTACTAATTTATTATTTGTAAAGAATAAATAGCAGACCACAAAGAAGCCAAACAGTTGATGGCCATTGTCACAGTCTATTTACTGAGGGGTAATTGAGAGGCATGTTCTCTAGCCTCAACGATATTTCTTTATTTATTTTTATGTTTTTTAGTTTTCAGAAAGAAGGTGGGTTCTTTATTTCTGCATGTTTTATACTTTATGGGCCTAAAGGCAAAAGTTTTCAATTATTCAATGAAGGTCTAGTAAATTAACACTCATGCTTTGTATTTTTTTTTTTCCTAAGTTCATTTCCTGCCAATTGAGTAGACCCAGAGTATATAATCGATGGGTTTAAATATTTTAATTAGCCATACCATCTATTGGTTTTCTTTCCAAAGCCACGGTTATGTAGTCATTTTGGATAAACTGATAAAACAAAATGAGTGAAATACCATTTTTCACAGAGTGAATGGCACCGACTCCCTCACGATGGCAATGCTCCTTGCAAAACCATTTTTGTATAAGTAGAAAGAACCTCATTTTAAATATGCCCGATTAATCTCACTAAATAATCATATTGAGAATAAACAGACATAGGCAAAGTAATTCTATAGGGAGTATAAGAAAAATATTTTACTAATGGAGAAATTGAATTTGGTCACTGGCAGTGAAAACTGAAGAGCATCGAGAGGTGAGTATCGACAGAGAGATGGATTTCACCACCAAATACATTGGTAACTCTATTTCACTATTATCACAAATGAAGAAAAGTAAATTAAGTGAGAATTTCATCGTTTATCCTTTCGAATGATTTTCAGGGATGAGAGCCTGCAAACAAAATTTTTGTTCTACAAAGAAAAAGCCCAGTTCAGGAATAATGTATTAGGCATGTTATTCATGTTATTGCATTTGAGAAGAATATAGACATTTAGTTGCCACACGAAAGTGGAATAGTTGATCACTCATGCATTTAGAGCTCCTTTTTCAGAGATAAACAAATCCTTTGTTTTGTCTTTGGAAGACAAAGTGCTCGACATGTGTTTAAGCAAATGCAGGAGTAAGTTGTCTGTTCATATTGGCCCATCGCGATAATGGGAATATATATACTTTGCGTATATATTTAATTATAGAAAACCCATGGACTTGGCATGCTCAGATATAGTAAATGAATATAAATTTTAAAATTTGTGAAGCAATTGTTGCGTGCCTGAATGTACCGTACAAATTATTCCACTACCTTAATGATCACTGGAAAGCCAGGCCCAACAATGCATATAAATCATTCACAACAGAACTGTTTGGTCCTGGTAAACAAAGCCACCTAATAGTGCAAGTGAAAAGTCTTAGCCTTCTTATATGTTACATGTGCTGTAGCTAGGTGAGTCGCCTAAGCGGGAGTGGAGGCAAAGTAGCTTACCTGCCCTCACTCTCTAGAATTATTGCCAAGTAGCTATCTGCTGGTCAACAACCCATGATGAAGAAAGCCAACCAATATGTCATAGACATGATGAGGCAACACATAAGTTTTGGTGATGAATACTACTTGTGGAGCTTCTTATGGAATAAAGCCTTTGGTGCGAGTGGAAGGTTTTGCTTCAAAATACCGAGTCACATTGTAATTTGGCAACTCTTACCTTAAACCCCTTTTTATATCCATCCGAGATATAAATATCCAAGTGTTTGTCATCCCTTGCAAACAACTACATAGAGTTGTGTTTTTAACAACTACATATAGTTGTGTTTTTATAAACTCTGCAAAATGATTTTCATGTCCAAGAGGCCTTTAGCAATCTAGCTCCATCAGCGTATACTTGCTTATTCTCGAGCATTTGTATTGTTGTTGTGGCAGACCCCGACAGGGACTACCGCCACAGCGGTGGCTCCCTTGTTACAACATATTTGTTTGCAATTGAAGAATAAATCAAATATATGAATAATGAAGATCACTTTTGTGCAGAAAATAGTTAGACCAACATTCAATATTTCAATTTTATACAAATAAATTACTTTTATGAAAAAAATGTAGATGCAAAAATGTAATGTAAAATATTATGATTTATACTGAATTTTTTTATTGTACTACAAATAGTAAATGTTATATAATTTAGTATAATTTATATAATTTAGTATAGAGGAAAAGTTGTCACAAACAAGTGAACATAATATTACATTAAAAATTTAAAAAATTTAAATATCAACTTCAACTCCATTGTAAGTAAAACATATATCTATATATATAATCTTAAAAAAGTGAACCAAATTAATTTCATTTTAAAAGGACCAATTTATTAGTGCGTAATTCTTTTCAAGAATTAATAAATCAAGATATAATATAAATTAAATGATAAAAAAAAAATTTGGAAAATTAATCAATACTAAACTTAATAAAATATAACCAACATTTTATATATATATATATATAATAAAAAATAAATTTAGTTGAAAATTAAATTAAAAATAATAAACTTTATAGTTAATTCGTATGATAAATATACTACTTAAAAACCTCCCTATAAAAAATCCCCAACTATAAGGGTCACATGAGATTTAATTCATGTAATACACGACATCGAAAACTTCCTTCAAAATTTACCCAACTTCAATACATGCTTCGAAAAAAAGCTTTAAAAAACTATTGTCTTAGCTCGTTATGATTTAGTAAGAAGATTGCCTGCTCGAGGAAAAAGAGAAATAAAACTATTTTGCAAAATTAGAAAACATTAATAAAAATTGAAATAGTATTTCCTACTCAAAAGAATTTATTTACATGTTTTATCTCCATTACAGATTATATTTAAAATTATATTATTAGTGTATGTTTCAACCAGGACAATAGTATTGGTCTTGCGTTTTATCTACGTTGATTTTGCATTATTTGATTTTTGTTTTCAATTTTAACAGAAAATTTTAGGAAAACTTTGAAGTTTTTTATTTTTTGGTAAATTCAAAAATAAATTTTTTATTTTTTGGAAATATTATTTTTCATTTTCGATTGTCTTAATTAGTTTTTATGAGACATAATTCCTATGTAGAAGGGCGTTTAATTTCTAGTATTTGTCAGTGCCGGATAATTATTTTGTGAGTGGCCATTCTTTTGGTGACTGTTCTGACATTGAAATTTTATGGTTGAGCGCATGGAGTTGGGTTACACCTTTTGGCAAGAGAGGACATGTTTTAGGTGAAAAATAACAGCTTGGTCTAGCCATTTTAAGCACTTGATTGATCAATATTTGAGCCCTCAATCGAGCTGTTTAAGTGCTTAAACAATGTAACCTGAGGTTATCTAGGAGCTCGATCGAACCATGTTTCTGAAATTTCCTGCCAATACAACCTAGTCATGGAATTAAAAAAAGTGGCTCGATCGATACTTAAAGTTCAATCAAAACTTAAAGATAGATCTAGCCTTAAAGCTAGATATAGATATAGGCCAGATTTAGCCTTAAAGCTAGATATAGATATAGGCTATATCTAGCCTTAAAGCTAGATCAAGCTATATGCTATATTGAGCCTTTATTTAACCACGTTAAGGGCTCGGTCGAGGGTTTCTTAAACCCTTGATCGAGCTATTTTCATTTCAAAATCAAGCACTCGATCAAGTGTTTTAAGTTCCTGATTGAGCTATTGAGAGCCTAAAAATCACAATTTTAGCACCCCTTCTACAAATTTCTCTGCAACCCCATTTTGTACTCTCGCAGATTTAGGGAAGAATTTATCCTTAAGTCGTGGAATTTATCATGTTGGATTTGTGAATGAATCTTCTATCCAATGACATATGATTTTTACACTTTCGAATTCATATGATAGTTTTCATCTAACTTCCTTTAAACCTAATGTTTGAATTTTTTGGCACAACTTCAAAGGGGCTAAATAAAAAATCAATAACATAAAATATATACTATGAAAAAATCTCAAAAAATACCATTTTCTTCATTTATGAGTCCTATTCAAAAGGGTACTCTTGGTTTTTTAATTTATCTAAAGAGTTGAAAATATCTTAGGCAAACATGTGTATCTCCAAAATGAAATTGAAATATTACTTCCCCAACTTCGAAAATTAATAAAAAATAATTTTTTTCATAAAAATATATTTTTTTAATGTAAAAAACTTAGTTCTCTTCGTGTAGATCATGTTCATACATATATATTTTAAAAATTACACATTTTAGACTAAGTTATCTGATGTGAACACACACATACCTCTTAAGATGTGTGAAAATTTGCAAGGACAAATATTGCATTTAATAGAAAATTGAGAGATTATACGATTTTTTTTTGCAAAAATTATCATTAGGACAACAACATAATTCTCCAAATATTGTCTTTTTACTTTGAATCAATATTCACAACGCTTATATGAATTTTGAGGGCTTCAATTCAATAAAAGAGGAAGAAATTGAAATTTCATCGCCACAGTTGGCCCAAACATGTAACTGATAGTCATGCATTCACCCTTATTCTACTGCTTTTCCCAATGATGCTAGGAATGACACGATTGTACATCATTTATGAAAGTGTAGATCATGGTGCATTGAACAAATCTCCAATTATTATGGTTCATTGTGCGGAGCTTCCTTTTAACATTGTTATGTTATTTCTTTGCCCAATAATACCAAAAAAAAAACATAGTTGAAGATTCCTTATATAAGCATTTGGGGGAAGGGGATGAAAATTTCTCCATTATTATGTTTCAGTATGTGGAGAAATTTTTCATTACGGGAAGAAAGAAAGCTCCACACAAAGAAAGCTTCACACAATGCTGAAATTTGCGCCCTCGTTTCTCGAAATGATCCTTATGCTTTCAAAGTATAAGTCTACTGTCGTGTTTAGCACAAGTAAAATCAGGTTAAACTTTAAACATTGATGTCATCTAAATCTAATGCCATTCTGAATTATTTTGAAACTTAACGACCATTAAATTAAATTGCAAACATAATAAAAAATTAAGGCAGAAGTAAAATCATGTTAAACGTTAAACATTGATGTCATTTAAAGCTAATGCCATTCTGAATTATTTTGAAAACTTAGCGACCATTAAATTAAATGCAAACATAATAAAAAATTAAAAAACAAAATAAAACTATAAATAAAAGACTAGAGGATACTCGAACATCACTGCAAACTAATATCAAAGGATGAAAAACTATAAATAAAAGACTAAACGATACTCGAACATCACTTCAAACTAATTTCAAAGGATGAAACTTGGCCAAAATTACATTTGAATTTTCTTTATAAATTTTGTTTAACATGGATCTTAAAATATTCACCTAAATTAAGCTTTGGAAATTCTTTACCATGTTAGCGACGAATCATGTATTATTGTTTTATTTTCTCTAAATTCATTGGGCAATTTGCATGACCCTACAACCATGAGTTTGCCTCATTTTCCTATCAAATATATCTATATATTTTTTTGTATATATATAACCATTTGAACAAAAATGACAAAATATTCATTCTCTTATTTTTCTGCATTCTTCACTCATTGATTTAAAAGATAGTTTCGGATAGTGTGTCCGAAGAATACATGGACATAAAATTAAAAAATGGATTACTTTTTAAATGGAAGTACATGATTGGGAAATAATGCCAAAGAAAGTAGACTTTAATGAAGCAATAGAGTAAAGTCATAACATTAACTATCTTGGAAAAAAATAAACACAATTAAACAAATGAAGAGGTTTTAAAATAATTATTTAGGTTTTATAATGAATTAATGGAAAAATACATGGACATAAAATTAAAAAGTGGATAATTTTTAAATGCAAGTACATGATTGGGAAAGAATGCAAAAGAAAGTAGACTTTAATGAAGCAATAGAGTAACGTTATAACATTAGCTATCATGGCAAAAAATAAAAACAATTAAACAGATGAAGAGGTTTTAAAATAATTATTTAGGTTTTAAAATGAATGAATATGGAGGAAGTTCAATGTGAGGGAGTGTGGAGCTCTCATGGAGCTCTGCACACTGAAAATAATTCATTGTGTGGAGCTTTGTATAATGAATTCAACGCCACACAATGATCTTGGCATAGTAGTGATTACTAGACCTTTTACATTGACACATGGTTAATTACTTTTTCTTAAAGACAATAAGTACTTTGAGTCGGTTGTTGAGGTCCAAAATGAAGGTAGGAAAATTGAAAAACAAATTTTCACTAAAATTGTTAAAATGGAAATTACACTTGCCCCTAGTAGGGAATACTTAAAAAATATGGTCAACGTATTTGTTCAATGAGTCATTGACTCGTAATATATATAATAGAAGCATATCCATGTTTGCATGCTAGGAGTATTTTCAAATTGTTTAACATTTGATTTTCTGTTAGCTAATATAAGAGAGTTTATCTTTGTTGATTATATTATATTGATATTTGTTAATTACTATATACAAATTGTTATTTTGTGGTTGAAAATGCCTTCCAAGGAAACAAAATCCTAGTTTCTAGTAGAACAAATGCATTTACTCTAATGTTTTCTTTGCACAATTCCGAATTTGTTCAACAATTTTATCTTCTGTGAATATGTTTTGAAGATGATCTCATACATATTTGAATGGCTAGTCATTGGTATTTTATTCTAAATACAATTCTTATTGAGTCCGAATCTGTATCAATGTTATGATAATGTCTTCTATAATTTTCCAAAGATATTCTTTCATATTTTCTATTATATTTAGTATTGTGTTGTTTCTTTAAACAAAATTGAACATTTGGAAATAGTTTTTCATCTTAGACATATATATATTAATAATAGAATACTAGCATAATGTTTTCAGAACTTCACAGATTTCATTATGTGGAATACAAAAATCGTGAGAAACTTTCTGTTATTGTTGATCTGTATACCACATTATTTATAATCAAAGCTCGCTTTAACTATACCTATGAATATTAGTTAATTAATTAATTATGTACTTGACACACCCTTCTTGCATACAATGAAATAACTCTCAATATTACAGTTTTGATCTTGTTGAGCTTCATTTGCTAATTCAATGTTATTTAAAACTTTTAACCAATTGGTAAGAAAATACTTTACTACTTAGTTCATTGTACAAAGTTTTGAATGTGCAAAGATTACAATGAAAAGTTTCATTGTGCAAAGAAAACTTCTTCCGCACACTGAAAGCTCTGCACAAGATATTGTTTTTAATGCCCATGTCTTGAATCTAAACAACCTCTGAACTATTTAATATTTACAAATTGAACTACAATAACTATTTTCAATTTAAAACTATTTATCTCTCTCGATTTTATGATAACGTCTTTTATTTGTGTTCGAAAACATGACTTGAGACTTTATTTTATACCCGATACTGCATTATTGATTAAAATGGAAATTAACATGACAATAGTTTTGGATCTGACATATAGATCTCTTAAGAATACAATTACTAGCTACAATTCATTTGAGTTAAGATTTGATTCCGCCATTACAACTTTTGATCAATTAATGAGCTTCATTTCCTAATTTTATTTTATTCAAAAGTTTTAATCAATTGATAAGAAAATACATTATTGCTTAGTTCCTTATACATAGTTGTCATTGTGCAGAGGTTACAATGAAAAGTTTCATTATGAAGAGAAATCTCTTCACACACATTGAAATATCTGCATGAGGAATTCTCTACTTTAAAAGCTATAAATCTAAAAATTATAGATATAAATTAAGTTAAATCAACTTTATAACAAAATCAAATTTATTTAATCATGAAATCTATTCACATATTTGTGCAAATTGATTACTAAAATATCCATTATTTATTACTAATTGGTACCTTTTTTTTATGTTTTGACATTCTAGAGATCTGATATATGTTATATAATATCTTATGAAACCAGCTCACAAAAAGATAGAAAAGATAGATAAATGCCTTCAAAATAAGCCTCTTTGAGGGGGAAACCTCCTTTACATTATAGAAATAAACAATTCTTCGATGATATAAATGACAAGACCTCATTTCTATATATAGGAGTCTAAGGGGTCATAATATAATCAGAGCTAACATAACAATAATAATGTAAGGGCACAATAATAACAATAGTGGGCTTCTACGGGGCACAAATAACAATATGGGGACTACATGGGAAAAAAAATATAATAAGGGGGTTGTACTAATAACAATAAGGGGTTAAACTAGTAGTATAGGGACCTAACATGCCCCTCTACTTCAAAAAGTGTTGTCCTCAATGCTTGAGTAGTTCTTGATGCTTCTGTATAAAATTATCATCCTTACATGTGGAATATTCAGCGGGTAAGTTCTTCCATTTGATGAGATACTCTGAAATTGATTGATTCTGTCGTTGTCGACTTCTCGGTTCTATGAATGATTCAGGTTCCAATATGATTTTTCCTTCCTTGTGAAGTTTTGGCAATATTGTTGGAACTCGGATCATTGGTAACTTTTGAATGAGTTCCCACGTTGCTTCGCCATTCTTACATTCATCCCTTCCATTTTTTATTATCAATTTTGGTTGGATAATTATACCAACCTCTACCATTTCTACAACCATATGTTCAATTTCAATCCTTTTGGTATATGGATATCTATAAAGCCTGATGTTTGGAGGAACACATCTTGGAATAGCATGATCATGATCACGAATACATGGGAGACCTTTGGGAGTCTCAAATACCTTGGAATGATTGTCCAATACTTTTTGGAGATCTGGAGAAATAGATGATTTCGATGTGGAACCATTAGAAAACATAATTGTGTAATTACGCCTCGTTTTTCTTTATTTAGAAGCTTTGTCATTCCGTTAGAGTTGATTATCTTTCCTGGTTTCCCTGTGTTACCTCTTAATTCAACTTCCTTTCATTCCAAAGAAAATTTCATGAAAAGTTCTTGAAAATTAAAATCTATTGTACCCAAGGATTGTAGCCATTGGACTCCTAGTACAACATCAGTACCACCCATTGGGATAGAAAGCCTTGGGATATTCAATACATATTCTCTAATGGATAGCTTGATATTATGGTACTTTCCATAGCAATTTATGGTTCCTCCACTTACAACCGTCACTTGACACTCTGGGCTAGATATAGGGAGCAATTCAATTCCTTGGCTATCTTAAAATGAATAAAATTATGGGTACTACCCGAATCAATCAACACTATTACCTTTTTCTTCTTGATATGTCATTCTATCTTTATAGTTTGAGGAGTGGTAATTCTGACCAATGCATTACAATATATGGTTGGATTCATTTCTTCTTTCTTTGGGGTTAGTTCCTCGTCAATATCCTTTTCTTTTGATGTTTCTTTATACTTTCTTCTTGATATTTCACTACTTGAACCTTCTTCTTCTTGATATGTCCTTCTATCTTGAGAGTTTGAGGAGTGGTAATTCCTTCCATTGCAATACAAGATATGGTCGGATTCATTTGTTCTTTCTCTAGGGTTGGTTTTGTTGGATTGTGTTATATTCTTTCCACGTAGTTAACAGGGGGTTTGAGGGGCACCGTAACCCCACTTTATGGGGTCTGGGGCAGCGGCCCAGCAAATTTTGGTTTTGGACCCTATGTTAGGTTGGGTGGACCCACCTATGTTTTTGTGCATGATTTTCGCACATCTTTTTTGGATGCGAAGGTTTTTAGTCCATGGTATTGGATGCTTCGGCATGTATAAATATGTATTGTAACATTGAAAGGAACATAATGAAAAATCAAGCTGTTAGTCCCGATTTTGGGATCCAAGGGAAAATATATGTGTATATGTGTTTTATGTGTTTTTCTCTCACATTATTTATTTCCTGTGTTTTAGAATTCGTATGCAGGTAATTTTTGTATGGGGTTAAAACCTACATTTGGTATCAGAGTAGTTTTGGCTTCAAGGGGACACCTTTGTTGCTGAGGGCTTTCGCTCGGGCCTGTGATAGACCCTGTTCAATGGGAGATCTGCGAGATCGATTCTGGTGGTGAAAGAAGATGGCGAGAAGTGGAAAGATAGAGATTGACAAGTTCAATGGTCAGAGTTTTGAGTTATGGAAACTCAAGATGGAGGATCTGTTAGTGGATAAAGATTAGTGGATTGCGGTAGATCCGGGTACTAAACCAACGAGAGTGACTAATGAAGAATGGAAGAAGTTGGATCGGAAGGCAAAGAGCAAAATACGATTGTGTGTCTCAGATTCAATATTGTTGAATGTATCTAGAGAAGCTATGGTGAAGGCTTTGTGGGACAAATTAGGGACTGTACCAATCTAAGTCTCTAGTGAATAAACTGTTCCTGCGGAAAAACTGTATAACCTGAGGATGAAAGATGGAGACTCGGTGACAAAGTATCTGAATGCATTTAATATTGTGGTAAGTTAGTTAGCATCTGTTGATATTAAAATTTCAGATGAAGATAAGTGCATCAGTTTGTTGTGTTATCTACCAGATTCGTGGGATAGTCTGGTTATTGTAATAGGTAGCAATGCAACTGCCTTGCATTTTGATGAAATAGTCTCATCCTTGCTGACGGAGGAAATGAGATGGAAAAATATTGAGAGCCAGAATGGTAATGTCTTGCCTGTACGAGGACGGTCCCAGAATAGAAACAAAAATAAGTCATCGAGTGGGAGATCTAAATCTCCAGGAAAACCAGTAAATGTGGTGTGCTGGAAATGTGGAAAGGAAGGGCACTTCAAAAGGGATTGTAAATCTAAAGCTCCTGATAAAGGAAAGGGAACTGATGATGCTCTTTCTGTAGAGGCAAAGACCACCTCAGATGAAGGTGGTGATGTGTACTTTGCTTCTTCAATTACACATGTAGATCATGAGGCATGGTTGATTGACTCAGGTGCATCATTTCACTTCACTCCCTATAGAGAGTGGTTCTGCGAGTATGAGAAATACGATGGTGGTGATGTATTCTTAGGGGATGATAGGAAGCCTAGAATCATTGGTCGCGGAAAAGTAAAGTTGAAGCTACAAGGTGGAAGGGTTAGAACTCTTCCAGGTGTTAAACATATTCCTGAATTAGCCAGAAATCTGATTTCTGTAAGCAAGCTGGATGATGCAAGTGTAAAAACAGTGTTCGAGAAGGATACCTGCAAAATGGTTTGGGGAGCACTAGTATTGATGTGGGGAGTTCTCGGATTGGAACTCTGTACAAGCTGCAAGGTAGCACTGTTGTTGATCGGTGCAATAGTTCTATGGTTCCTGAAAATGGAGCAGAAAAATCTAGTGGTCTCTGGAGAGAAGACCATGCTGTGGCATCAAAGGCTTGGACATATTGGAGAGAAGGGCCTTCGAATACTTCATGGTAAAGGTAGGGTAGAAGGTATGTGTAATAGCTCTCTGGATTTCGATTTCAGTGAAAATTGTGTATATGGGAAGCAGAATCGGGTAAGTTTCCCCTCTGGTGGTAAGAGGACGAAACAAATATTAGAGCTTATGCACAGTGATGTGTTTGGACCTGGTGAAGGTTCCATCACTGGGTAAGTCTGTGTACTATGTATCATTTATAGATGACTTCTCAAGGAATACATGGATATATTTCCTTAAGAAGAAATCTGAAGTCTTTGACAGGTTTAAAGAAGTTAAGGCTCTGGTGGAAAATCAGACAAAGAAGAAGATAAAGGTGTTGAGGACAGATAATGGTAGAGAATTTTGCAGCATGGAATTTGAAGAATTCTGTAAGAAGTGTGGTATAGCACGGCAGAAGAGTACTCCATATACACCTCAGCAAAATGGAGTCGCAGAAAGAATGAACAAGACGTTGATGGAAAGGGCAAGAAATGTGGAAAGGAAGGGCACTTCAAAAGGGACTGTAAATCTAAAGCTCCTGACAAAGGAAAGGGGTCTGATGATGCTCCTTCTGCAGAGGCAAAAACCACCTCAGATGAAGGTGGGGATGTGTACTTGGCTTCTTCAAGTACACATGTAGGTCATGAGGCATGTTTGATTGACTCAAGGGCATCCTTTCACTTCACTCCCTATAGAGAGTGGTTTTGCGAGTATGAGAATTACGATGGTGGTGATGTCTTCTTAGGGGATGACAGGAAGGCTTGAATCGTTGGTCGCAGAAAAGTAAAGTTGAAGCTACAAGGTGGAAGGGCTAGAATGCTTCCAGGTGTTCTACATATTCCTGCATTAGCCAGAAATCTGATTTCTATAAGCAAGCTCGATGATGCGGGTGTAAAAACAGTGTTCGAGAAGGATACTTGCAAAATGGTTCGGGGAGCACTGGTATTGATGCGGGGAGTTTGGATTGGAAATCTATACAAGCTGCAAGGTAGCACTGTTATTGATGCGGGGAGTTTGGATTGGAAATCTATACAAGCTGCAAGGTAGCACTGTTATTGATGGGTGCAGTAGTTCTGTGGTTCCTGGAAGTGAAGTAGAAAATCCAGTGGTCTCTGAAGAGAAGACCAGGCTGTGGCATAAAAGGCTTGGACATATTGGAAAAAAGGGCCTTCGAATACTTCATGGTAAAGGTATGGTAGAAGGTATGAGTAATAGCTCTCTGGATTTTGATTTCTATGAAAATTGTGTATATGGGAAGCAAAATCGGGTGAGTTTCCCCTCTGGTGGTAAGAGGACGAAACAGATATTAGAGCTTGTGCACAACGATGTGTTTGGA
>APFE031143360.1:87326-102569 GCA_000404065.3 Pinus taeda | reverse complement strand
CGAGCTAGAGGACATATATTTTTTTATCGGTTTTCCCAAGAGAGGCGAATGACTATCTCTTTTCGGGACTAGGCCAGGTGGCCAATCTGTCGCTAGTCTCCGATTTGAGTTTTGCAATGATCAAACAAAGGAAAAATGGATTGATATTAAAACAATTGACCGTCCTGAACTTAAGGTTATTGCATTCACTATTACTAGGCTATGCGGGAGTGCAGCATTGCATTTGGCTACTGGATCCCAGATGCAGATGGCTGTAGGCTGTTATCGAGGCACAATATTCAACTAGTGCGAGGCTGTGTTGGCAAATGTGAAAGGGCAACTTACTAGAGCAAAGAACAGACAACTGAAAAATTTTGGATACAGTTTTCTGGTTGTCAGCTTTGCTCTAGAGAGGATCCCTATGCTAGCCCCGCAACATCTTCTTGTTGATGCTGGTCTTCCTCGAGAGACTAGGATAATGCGTTGGGGTGCTTTGATGGCCCGTCACCCTGAGGAGGGTTCAGAGGTTGTTCGATTTCCATCTGAGTATTTTCGTTGGTTGAACAACCAACTTTTTGTAATTCAGGATTTTCCATATGCCGGGATGGATTATCGTGTTGACCCAGACATGATTCTTCCACCAAGAGAGCAGTGGGATGATTCAGGTAAAATCATCCTCAACACTTCCTAAATTTTAATTATTTTTTTTGTTTTTTAAATCATCCAAAACTGACAATTAAAAGTCTTAAATGCAGATGTGGGTCCACGATGACCAGCCACTCTCCAGCCTTATGAGAGGAGACACCCAGCTGCAGCAGCACTAGCCCCACAGAACCAATCAACATAGATCCTGACTGACTTGGAGAATCATCTAGAGTGCTTGACAGTAGATATTCCAGAGACTGGCATAGATGATATTCCACTTACGTTACAACGATATGTGATTGGGGTCCTAGGACCTTTTAGAAGGTTCCTTTGTATGGTGGCCTGAGCAGTGGTTTCTTATCGTGATCATCACTAGGGATAGGATGATCGCTTTTGTAGACTCACACGACATTTTTATCTTTTTGTATTATCATTTTTTCCGATCATAAGGTGTTTTTCAACTTATGATCGAAGATGATGTATTTTGACACATTTCTTCTATGCTATGATATAGCATTATTACTAGCTTATCTTGTGTAACATGTTATTGAATGTTTTTAAATTTACTGTTTTGATTATTGCAAATGTCTATCTATCATACGAGAAGCAACTGGATCTTCGAATGTATTTAAATGTCTTGGAATATGCTGATATTCAATGTAATCAAATTCACGTTCCAAGAGATGAACTCTCAAAAATAACCTTAATAACTTTGGATTTCTAATGGCATAAACTCTACTAAGCTGTAATACAATGAGTTCAGAATCTAACCTAACAATCAAACTTCGAATCCCAAGTGAGATGGATTTAGATAATAACTCAATCACTGCACTATACTCTGCAATGTTATTCATTGTTTGACCGAGGCTTACCCCATGCATAGATACTAACTCATCAGAGGGTGAATAGATAACCCAAGCTGCGGAAGAAATATTTTGTGTATTACGAAAAGCACCATCAGCAAAACCAATTTATGTTTGAAGAGACGTCGACATCTGCAATATCAAGAGTAAAATCAAGATAAGCAGCAACAGTGATAAAAACACTCTCTAAACTAGGCACATTTTTCTGATCTAAAATACACTAGCAGTAAAGAAACTAATCTAACAAAAAATCTCCACATAGAATTTAAGCATAATATCTCTTTAGATAAAGCCCATTTTTGGGTTTACCCAAAGAGACACCATCAAAATCTACCAATTCATAGGCCCCTTTTTCTAGCTTTCGCTTAAAAATATAAGGACCATGCCACATAGGTACAAATTTTCTAGCCCCTAGCTTATCGTTTGTTTGATCATATAGTAAAACTAGGTCTCCTTCTGAAAAATTACAAGGTGTAACATTTCGGTCGTACTGAGCCTTTATTCATTTGGCATGAGTCTCGTTTGTTATTGCAGCAGTGCGTGGATTCTCATCTAGCTGAGCTAAGTACAAGAAACATTTCTCCTCTTCATAAGTGGCTAGGAGTAATTCTATGGCTAATTGTAATGACGGGATTTCGCATTCAATAGGTAACACTGCTTCCAACCGTAGACCAATTGAAAAGGATTGAAACCAGTTGATGTTTTCGTCAAGGTTTGATATGCCCAAACTGTAGAAAATAACATGTTATGCCAATTCGACTTATGAATACCAATGATTCGTTGGATCATAGTGATTAAAACTTTATTGATAGCTTCAACCAGACCATTAGCCTGTGGGTAATATGGAGTAGAACTATCGTGACGTAGGCCAAGTTGATCTGTCAGTTCAGTCATCATGATGTTTCGAAAGTGACTTCGATGATCATTAATAATAGCTTTAGGAACACCGAATCTAGCAATTATATGATTGAATACGAAATTTGCAGCAGTCTTGCCGCCTGCCAAAAATGTAGGTATCGCCTCGGCCCACTTAGTAAAATAATCTACTACTAATATAATGTACGCATTCCCCCTGGTCAAGTGAAGGTTACATGTAATAAAGTCAATACCCCATTTTGTGAAAGGACCGACAACAATTATAGCATGGAGTGGAGCAAGTGGAGCACGCATCTTACGATAAAAAAATGACAATTGTGGCATTTCCAAACTGCATAGATACAATCTTTAAATAAGGATGGCCAGAAATAACCAGTGCATAATATCTTTTGGGATGTGGCATACCCAGACATATGACTGCCACATGCTCTAGAGTGATAGTCATTGAGAACCTTTTTAGCTTCTTCATGAGTTAGACAACGTCAGAAAACAGAATCCACCCCACGATGACAGAGTGTATCACCAATAATATTGTATTGTTGGGATTGGAAACGTATCTTCCGACGCTGAGATCGTAAGATTTCAGGTCGAAAATATTGGGTTTGGAGATAAACAATAATATCTCCATACCATGGATCAAGAGTACTGATAAAAAACAAGGATTCCTCTGTAATGGGCTATTCTGACATAGTTTCAGTATTAGTATGCGGGAAATCACACATCAGTTAGGAAAAAACCAAAGATTTCTTTGCCTTGGATTTTTCAAATTCCAAGTCAAATTCCTGCAGGATAACTATCCATTTTCAATACTTGCCCCCTAGCAATTGTTTGGTCAAGATATACATCATAGGGTTACAGTCAGAAATTACAGTGGTTTTGCGTAATAAGATGTAGTGACAAAATCTTTGGACAACTTGGACAGCTGCCAAGGCCAATTTCTCCACATGCGAATATTTAAGCTCAGTTGGATGCAGAGTTCGACTAAGATAGTAAATCACATGTTCATTGCTGAATTCATCTTCCTGAACTAAAACCATCCTAATGGTGGAATAGAAGCAGCGAGGTATAAAAAGTAATCCTGGTTATAATTGGGAGGATGTAGTAACGGTGCATGGGTCAACGCGTGTTTGAGTGCATCAAAAGATTTTTTCAGCTATCTGATCCCAAAATAATGGAGTATTCTATTTCAAAAACATGGTAAAACCTTTTGTTATCTCGGTGTAGTTAGGAATGAAATGACATAAAAGGTTTTCTTTCCCTTGTAAACTTTGGAGTTGGCGAAGAGTCGAAGGGGGAGGTAGATTGACGATAGCTTCCACCTTCGAGGGGTCAACATGGATTCCTGCCTTTGATATGATAAACCTCAGTAAGCGACCCATTTCTACACAAAAAAAAATTGTGTGGATTCAGCCGAATTCGATAATGCTTACATCTCATAAATATAGCTCGTGAATGAGTGAGATGGTCAACTCTACGCAATGAGTGGGAAGGTAAATCGTCGAGATAAGGTTGCACAATGTGCTTGATGTCATGAAATGCATAAGACATAGCCCTTTGAAAATTTCCTCCCGTGTTCTTCAATCCAAAAGGTAATTTCCAATAAACAAATGTCCCCCATGGACAAATGAAAGTTGTTTTAGCTTGATCAGCAGGGAGTATGTTGATTTGATTGTAACCAGAAAAACCATCCATAAAGTAGAACATTTCACTGCCAGCACAATCATCAATAATTTGATCGATATAGGGGGTTGGATAATTGTCTTCGGGACAACCTCAATTAATATCCCTATAGTCGATACATACTCTTATTGTTCCTTGTTTTCTGTTGACAGGAACAATATTCGATACCCAATCAGTTAAAGGAATTGGATAAATGAAACCTGCACGAAGTAATTTCTCAATTTTGGCTTTAATAACAACAGCTTTTCATGGATGTATCTAACATAAGTGTTGTCGGACAGGTTTAGAATCCGAGTATGTTTTACTTTCATGGATAACAATTGATGGATCGATTCCTAGCATTTGTTCATATGACCAGTCAAACACTTCACGAAATTCTTGAAATAGGGCTTTATAAGCTTAGATTTGATCGTCCATACAGGAAACACCTATATGAATGTTTTCAATAATTCTGAGCTTAACTAAAATGTCAATAGGAACCATTCAAGATATATTTCCCAAATTTAACTCAAAATCAGAATGTTGCAATGGATTCTGCGGTTCTTTGACATAGTCAGTCGTAAAAATAGAAGAAAAATCATTTTCAAAATGATCAAGCTCAGGTAAAAATGAAGACCGATGATGTAGATCTTCCCGTGGTAAATCATCAAAGGAGAAAAGTTCACGAATCTGCTCATCCAAATGAACAAGATCAGAAAGAGTTGATGTAGCTGAGGTTGATATTGAAAGTGATTCCCCATGGACGGCATTCATTGGATCAGTTTCGCTTGAATAGCGATTAGAAAACGACTGTACAGCCTGTTATGCAATTTCAAAAGGACTCAAAGGCATCGCGTCACCAAATGAATCCACCTCAAAATCGAAAGGTATGATCCAAGGATCATCAAAAGAAATAGTGTTCGATGAAATCATATGAATAGTTGCAATAGAAGGCGATACGTTAGGAGGAGGAAAGGAAAAAGTTCCTAGAAAACCAGAATCTTTAATCAAACCTACTCCAACATCATTATAAGGGATAGTTGTTTTACTGACGTGCTGAATACTATCTGAAGAGGCTGGGTCAGATGAGAAATAAGTCAGCTGGTCTATCGTAATGATCTTTCCGTTATGAGGAAACTTGATAAGACGAAAGACCGATGAAACAATAGCAGTCATAGCATAAGACCAACTGCGACCCAGGAGAAGGTTGTAATCTAGGGCATCAACGACTTCCACATCTAGATTTATGGTTTTGCCTTCGACCCCTATAGGTAAATCCTGCAAAATTCCAAAACGATGGAACCCTCGGCCATCAAAAGCCTTTAGAATTGTCAGAGATTTATTGAGTGTGGGAGAACCAAGCAATCTCGAACACTGGATTGAAATAATACACATAGAAGCTCCTTCATCAATTACAGCCTGAAAGCAAGGTCTGTTTTTACTAACAATGGAATCTAGAAATCCATTTGATGAGGGAGGCAGGGTGTATTATTATCTAAATCAAATATTATTAGGTTCGAATCTTGAATGTCAACAACAGACAATAGTAATTTACGCTGTGCTGGGCATGATTGCAGCACTTCCAAAGCCGACATTACTGAAGGGGAAATAGCTAAGTCTTCAATAATGTTATAATTCTGAGCAGCTCTCACATGTGGATTGAAAGCTGATTTCTGAAGTATAACTTTAACAGGTGGTTTGATTACTAAGTTAGAGTTGGGTTTCTTGATCTGTAGTGGACCGGAACCAGGAGGATCTGTAGTTGATGTGTTTGAATTAGAATATTTTGATTCTTTACCACCAACAAGATTTTTACTACCATAATCTTGCGATCGCGTCACAATCTTGACATGAGACATTATCATAATGGGTTCTTCTAAGGCATTCGAGGAAGAACCAATCATCTTACTATCTTGATTAGGAAAATTATCCTTCAAGACACCAGGCATTAGTGAACCTTTAACGATTTTCAAAACCTCTGCTCGATGTGGGCAGTCTTTAAGAAAATGATCCTCATCGAAAATGAAACAAGGATAGCGAGTTTTACGTTTTTCGTTAGTAGATTCATTTTTATCTGTTTTCTCTTTTGAGTTTTGTTTGTTTTTATTCTTCCCTTTCTTTTTATTGTCGGTTTTTGATTTGGCCGTAGATGATTCTACAGCATGAATATTGGTAGGAATTTCAACGGAAGAATCTCCTGTCAGGGAATCAGGTAAAGTTATAATAGGAGAAGAATTCTTTGAAGATTTATTCTTACTTTTAGTACTAACGGAACCAATCATACTGTCAACGGCATGAGACCCTGTAGGAGTTGCAGTTATTTGACCGTGTTTTGGAAGATTAGGTATTTTTTCATGTAAAGTACTTGACTGTGTATAAACGAGGTCAAGGCACTGAGCTTGAGCAATGACTTGCTCTTTAGTGACAACTCCTACCTTAGCTACATCTTCAGTGATTTTAGGTAATAATGATTTAACCTAAAATTTGATGCGGAATGAAAACTTTCACCAAACGCCTTCTACGTCTCCATTCATGAATATGATCAAAAATATATGTGGACGTGGATTGTTTTAGCGAAGTTAACAGTTCCGTGCCATTGTCATATCTGACAGGCAACTGAAAATGAGTTAATAAAGAAGTGGCTAACTGACTGAAATTATAAAAATAGCCTCGTGGTAACTCAATGTATCATTTGGTAGCAAGACCAATCAGAGTTCGTTGAAAAAGATGTAATTGAATTGAATCGTCAATGATGGAATTAGATGCACACCAGAGGTGATAAGTCATAACATGATTTGACGAATCCTCTCCTGACTTACCCTTGAATTTTGGGATATCACTGGGCAACTTATTAGGCATTGGCGACCAATACGAAAGATAGTAAATCAGGTCATTCGTAAGGCGCGACAAATCAGGTAAATCCAAAGTTGCAATAAATGGTAACTGACGGTTAGGGTCGCGAAAAACTTGGGTAACAAGATCAGCCCCAGGAAGAGGATATCCAGGATAACCTGGAATTGGATTTTCATTAGGAATGTTATAACCTCCTGGGAAACCAGGATTAACCGGACCAAACTGGGGTTGTTGAGGCTGTTGATAAGTATAGTGAGGGTATGGTTGACACTGATAAATTGGATTTTGCACAGTAGGACCGAATTGATACTTCCCCTGGTACGGTTGATACATAAATTGTGGTTGACTTGCGGCAATTGTAGTAATCGTACTAGCTTGTGCCGCAGGCATCTGGACTGAAGTCTGAACTGTAGGTCCTGAATGTGGTAAAGAGGCTTGAGGAGTTTGCATTGATGCAGGGGTAGTAGAAACCGGAGCTACAGATACTCCAGAAATAGGTGTTGTAGGTTGAAAAGAAGCTGTAGTAGTTGCAGCAGTAGTTTGAGGCGGAGTTTGAGGTGAGCTAGGCCCAAGTTGCTGAACTGAACCAGGTGTAGATATTTGAACAGTAGGTTGGAAAGGTTGCTGGGTTGGAAAAAAAACCAAAGGCTGTCCAGATTGACTTGATAACTACACATTAGGTTGCATATTCTATTGAGTTTGAGATGGATCCCACACCATATTCATTCCGGGGTATGGACCCATAAAAGGTTGTGCATATGGAGGACCATAACTTGGTTGAACGTAGGGCTGATAATTAAGGGGTAAATTTCTAGCTCGTAAAAATGGTTGACCAGAAGGTGGTTGGAAACCTTGAGTTGGGTATTGACCTTGAGGTATGTACTGAGTCTGGGGTTGAACTTGAGGTATGTACTGTCCTTGAGGTTGCCCCCCAGGCGGTAACTGACTACCTTGAGGTTGCCCCCTAGGCGGTAACTGACTACCTTGAGGTTAAGGATTTCGAATACTACCAGACATCATAAGGATTTCTTCTACATTCAACACTCGAGTTCCATTATTACCAGTTGATAACTCATGTTCGATTGGTTAAGGAGATGCTCTTGAAAAAGTACCAGTGAGTGACTGGTACCCCGAATGAACACAAGGACTGTCATATAAAAATGTTTCTAGTGTTTGGGGAAACATAGATGACTGCCTTGACATATTCAATGGAGGATAATAACCTCTTGGTGTAGGATGAAAAGGAATTCGAGGTGGTGAAAAACTAAGACCCGGGCTTTCTAAAAAAATTGTCAATGATACGTACCAAGCGTCACTCCTAAAAGGAGTGTAGAATATTGATTCATGCTCCCTAAGTTATAAAGTTGTTTGATTTTTGGGAATAATTACGTCTTTGTTCAAACTGACAAGTTATGCAATAGAAATTAGGCTAGAAGAAAGATGTTGGGTAATGATATTTCCTACCCTAGGTGAACCAGGACCACTAGAAGTTGGAGAAGTGAATCCTGAAGTTGGAGTAGTAGGTTCAGTTTCAGGCTTAGAAATTTCATGTTCTTCAGCTAATTCAATGGTAGGATAAATACTACAAGTAACTTCAGAAAATGAAATTGGCTCTTGAATGTACTCTATTGTTTGTATTTGATAATCAGGGTGAAAAATTAAAGATGACTCTCCGGCTTTTGGTGATCCAACTCTACTGTCACTAGGTGATACAAGAGCTCGCAGCCCTTCAAGCTGACTTGGTGTGTACTCAAGAGGTTTCCCCTTAAGTCGACGAGATTGTCTCGATAATTCAGCCACGATTAAATATTTAATTAATCACACGCAAATAAAGAAAATTTCAATGAAACCACCTAAAGTCTCTAAGGAAACAAACAATTGAATCACACGCCTAAAAAATCTAAGAGTTTAAACGACACACAAACAATAACTTCCCAGACTAAAAACACTAGTTGGTGATAAAATCCAACATCGTAGAATTTTAATACAGAAAGGGCGGTTGGAACAGTTACCTCGACAACCTGCTTAATAAAACAGACTGGCACAAGTTTCTTCACAAAACCATGTCTAGTGAAGAGAACCTCCCAGAGAGTCCAAGTGAGTCTAGTCGACGTCTGCTCTAGGTACAGTGAGACCCATCCTTCATCGTGACCTTAGGAAATAATCTTAAGTTTATGGACACTAAGGTTACCAACAACAACAAATACAACTGGGGGAACAGTTTACGATCCGATCTACGCACAAGGGCAGAGTAACAAGCTCAATCCCCTTAAAGGCTCCTCGACATGATCAATATGAGTTTTACCAACAAGTGACCCCAGGCTCCTTGAGAATGTTTAATACGAGGTTTATCGTTTATAATACGCGCAAATCTTCTATATTTCCCAATGAAACATACTTGATTGTCTCAAAGGTTTGGACATGATCTCGTGATTGACTCCTTTAAGAGAAGCTTCCTAGAATGTATCAATTACAATTGGATTTATTTCCTACCGCAGGATATAACTACTTGTTTGTTTTAACTATCTTGGAGAGTTAATTACTCCCTACTCCAAGATACTAGCTTAAGCTATATTGGTGATAAGAGCCCTAGAAATAAGAAAGATTACTTGATCAATTTTAATTAAGCGTTGCTTTTATGGGTTGTTCTTTAAGTCAATAGGTATAAAAATGAAACTTTGCTGGTGTGAAGACTTGACTCCAAACGCTAAAAGATGCACCTAAAATGAGAATCAATTCGTTCTTCTTTCAATGAAATTCTAGCTAAAAGAAAGAGTTCGAGAATGGGTCACCAAGGATGTGGTATCAGAAATTTGATACATTTATATGGGAACTTGGCTTCACCAGAAGCAAAGCAGATTGCTGTGTGTATTTTAAATTAATTGGTGACCGTGTTATTTATATAGTCTTATATGTGGATGATATGTTGCTTGTTGGAAATGACAAGGAAATTATCCAGGTTTTGAAGACCCAATTGTCCTCCAAGTTCGACATGAAAGATCTTGGTGCTGCAAACTATATTTTGGGCATGGAAATTAAAAGATATTGGACAAAGAGGAAGCTTTGGTTAAACTAGAGGAAGTATGTCGAGACAATATTGCAGAGGTTTAACATGCAGGATAATAAATCGATAAAGGTTCCTATTCCTGTAGGTGTGAGGTTATCTGCTGAACAGTGTCCCAAGACACGTGAAGAGGAAGACGACATGTCCCGTGTTCCATATGCAAGTGCAGTCAGTAGCCTGATGTATGCAATGGTCTGTACTAGACTAGACATTGCACATGCAGTGGGAGTATTGAGAAGGTTTATGTCAAAACCGGGGAAGGAGCACTGGACAGCAGTGAAGCGGGTTTTCAGGTATTTGCGTGGCACCAGTGATTATGGTTTGTGCTACCAAGGAAGATCAGGATTGGACAGAATGTTGAATATTCGTGGCTTTGTTGATGCAGACTGGGCTGGAGATCTAGATCATAGAAGATCTACAAGTGGGTATGTGTTTAACCGATTTGGAGGTGGAGTCAGTTGGATGAGTAAGAAACAATTTGTAGTGGCACTATCAACTACAGAGGCAGAATACATGGCAGCCACTCATGCAAGAAAGGAGCATTTGGATGCAGATATTGTGTTCAAGTATGGGGTTAGTACAGGAGCTATAAGGATATACTATGGACAAGCCAAAGTGCACTTTTCTTGGCAAAGAACCTCGATATCATCAAAGACAAAGCACATTGATGTTTCAGTATCACTTTGTGAGGGAATGATAGAAGACAAAAAGGTGTTGCTGGTAAGGTGGACACTTTGAAGAATATTGTAGATGCATTGACAAAATTTGTGAGCTCTGAGAAGTTCTCTTGGTGTAGAGAGACAATGGGCATTTCAGGGCTGGAAAAATGACTAAGCTCTCTTTTGGCTCCCTGTGGAAAGAAAACAATAAGTGGGAGAATGTTGGGTTGTGTTATATTCTTTCCACATAGTTAATAGGGGATTTGAGGGGCATCCGTAACCCCACTTTATGGGGTCCGGGGTAGCACCCCGGTAAATTTTGGTTTTGGACCCTATGTTAGGTTGGGCGGACCCACCTATGGTTTTTTGCATGCTTTTCACACATCTTTTTTGGACGCGATGGTTTTCGGTCCATGGTATTGGACGCGATGGTTTTTAGTCCATGGTATTGGATGCTTCGACATGTATAAATATGTATTGTAACATTGAAAGGAACATAATGAAAAATCAAGCTGGCAGTCCCGATTTTGGGATCTAGGGGAAAATCTCTGTGTATATGTGTTTTATGAGTTTTTCTCTCACATTATTTATTTTCAGTGTTTTAGAATTCATATGCAGGTAATTTCTGTACGGGGTTAAAACCTACATGTATTCGATGTATATCCTCTTCTTTTGACATTTCTTGATCCTTTTCGTCATTAGGAGGCCTTTCTTGTAGCAGCCTTGTCCCACCTTCCTTCAAACTTTCCATGTCTTTCTTCAAATATTCCATGCCTTTCTTCCAACATGCTTTCATACCATTGATATCAACTTTCATGGCATAGATTAAACTATTTCTCTTTTGCTTCTCTAGAATATCATTTACCCTTATATTCAATTTTTGAAAGTCCTTAATGTTCTCTGCCATTGAACCCTTTTGTTTGAGATTTATCAATTGGCTAAAGTAGGTGTTTCTCTTGGTATCCTCATAATATGCTATCATTTCCTTTGTGAAAATTGACCATGTGACAAGTTCTTTATGAGAACAAATCCATTTATACCATAAGAATTGTTTCAGTTCTAAATAATTAGCTGTAATATGTACCTTTTGTAACAGTGGTACACCATGTAGATCAAAATATTTCTCCATCTGTAGTAGCCAATTTACCTGATCCTTGCCATCAAACTTCCTCATCTCACTTTTTTTTTATTTTTTATTTTAGGAGCTAGATCTTGAAACAACTGTAACTCAATAATTTCAGATCTTTAAGTTCTAAAATTTCACCCTGTAATATCCCTTTGAGTCCTCTTTCTAACTCCACAAGTCTGATCGCAATTGGATTCCCGAAGAAATATTTATTCCCAATCTCCCGCAATGACCTAATTATAAACTAGTTCAGTAGAGTGAACTTGTACGACGTTCCACGTGTCATTGTTTCAATCTCAGTTTCTGAAAATTATACCCAAACAAAATACAATCTGTCCTCTTTCTGTAACTTCTTATGAAATTTCAATTTGATGCTCATAGAGAAAGTTATGACTATTTTCACAGGGTCATCTGTTTAGGATGTAATTCGTGAGTTTGCAAAAAACCTAATTTCCTCAGATCATATATCCGAAAAGATAGTGAGCCAAGATCTAAAATTTGGTCCCGAGGTTCAGGCCGATTTCTTCTCAAATGTTTTTTTTTTTTAGCTTCTGAGACTTTGTAGCGGAAACGTTATAGTAAAAATTCTACGATGACTTGTTTTACATGAAATTATGGAGTTTTGAAAAACCCTAACTTCCTTAGATCATATCTCCGAAGCATATAGCGAGACAAGCTCTAAAATTTGTAACCGAGGTTTAGTGCGATTTCTCGCTTCTCAAAGTCACAGAAAAAAAGTTATATCCAAAATTCCACGATGACCTGTTTGGAGCAACGAAACCCTAGAATCCAAAACTCTGATACCAAATATTATGAAACCAACTCACAAAAAGATAGAAAACATAGATAATCGCCTTCAAAATAAGCCTCTTCGAGGGGGAAACCTCATTTATATTATACAAATGAACAATTCTTCGATGATATAAATGGCAAGACCTCCTTTCTATATATAGTAATCTAAGGGGTCATAATATAACCAGAGCCAACATAACAATAATAATGTAAGGGCACAATAATAACAATAGTGGGCTTCTATGGGGCACAATAATAACAATATGGGGACTACATGGGCACAACAATATAATAAGGGGGTTGTAATAATAAAAATAAGGGGTTAATCTAGTAGTATAGGGACCTAACATAATATGAGAAAGAGTTCATAATGAAGAAATTTTTGAATGGTAACATTGACCCTTATCATCTTTACTATTTAAATGCACTGCTAATTCTCCAGATTTGAATGGTTAGTTCCATTGTTGCACATATAATGAAACATGGCTTTCAAATTCTATTCTATTCATGGTTGTGTGAAAATAGAGAATGAATATCAACAAGTACAACAATATTATTTAGGGAAAATCAAGTCATATGTAAATTTAGCGATAGACATGGCATTATCATTAAATAAAAATACTGCAGGGGTTATATGCAAACAAATTGATGATCATTCACAATATGGAGATACCTTAGCAATTGAGCCATGTCAAATTATGAAAGTATGCGAGTGCAAACATTTATGTTGTCCATTTTGGACATATGTGAGACCATTATGTTATGATTTCCAAACAAGAGAACCGAATTTCGATGCAATTGTAAAAACGATTATTTGATCATGCAAACTTTCTCTGCACTTCTACACATGCACCTAATTTCGGAGCGATAACCATAAACAAAAATCCTACTCAAATATGAAAAAGAATATGCTTTTGATAAGCAACTGACACCTGTATATTATGACATAGTAATACAACAAAATCCAATACAAAAATATGCATTATTTATGACTAAAATATTACCAATAACATATTATAAGTCATTTGGATTAATTAATTATTAAATGCTAAGTGAAATTTCAAAGTTTTCACATTTTCTTAAACATTACCATCTTGACAGAGTTTTTGCATATAACAAACTTGTCCTTTCTCACATGCTTTTGCATATAACACGAATGTTAAATTGCACAAATAACAAATAAACTATGCAATATTAAATTTGATGAATGAAAATCGATATTGTATATTGGCTATGAAGTGTTCATCTAGCATTTTATATTAGCTTTGAAATTTTCCACACTCGGTCTATGCACTCAAACAAAGCGTTTGATGCGGAATGTGAACATCCACATAATGAAAGATTGAAAGCTTCCTTTGCCTAATTTTAGAAACATAAGCACAAACAAAAAAATTATTGAAGGATGTGAGAATGGGACTTTCTAATAACAATTATGGATTATTTAATACTAAAAAATAATAGCGATAGAATCCTTCAGTGTAGAGTACTGAGATCTTCATAATGAATCCTTAAAATATTTCTTCGCATATTTGATTTTATTTTCAATTTTGATTATGTGCCTAATTTCAGGAAGATAATCAAGAATAAAGCTTTTGCACAAAGATGCAAAAATTGATGTGGTTTTGTACATAATTTTGACCGCTTAGGGGTTTGCACTTCTACATATGTGCCAAATATGAAAAACATATCCATAAACAAAAAGATATTTGAAATACGAAGATATACATTATTTACTATTAAAATATTATCAATAATATAAACCTTGAAAGGTTCCTCTGTACAAAATTTTATATGCACTACACATAACCTTTTGTTATGAAACCAGCTCAAGAAAAGATAGAAAAGATAAGTCAACACCTTAGAATTCAACCTCTTCGAGGGGGCAACCTCCTTTACATTACATAAATGAACAATTCTTGGATGATTCAAATGAAAAGACCTCCTCTCTATATATAGGAGTCTAAAGGGTCATAACATAATCAGAGCCTACATAACAATAATAATTGTAAGGGCACATAATAACAATAGTGGGCTTCTATGGGGCACAATAGTAACAATATGGGCACTACATGGGTACATCAATATAATAAGTGGGTTGTACTAATAACAATAAGGGGTTACACTAGTAGTATAAGGGCCTAACATGCCCTCTCCTTCAAAAAGTGTTGTCCTCAACGGTTGAGTAGTTCTTGATGCTTTTGTATAAAATTCTTGTCCTCCCATGTGGAATCTTCAACAGGTAAGTTCTTCCACTTGATGAGATACTCTGAAATTGATCGATTTCTTAGCTGCTCCATATGAGGATTTGGTGCATCCTGTAACCTGACTCTAGAAGTAGCATCTGCATCTGCCAGGCGTGCATTTTGTGATTGTATCCATGCCTGCACTGTGGCATCATCTCGTTTTATAGATGGCCCTGCTGATGAAACTGATGAATGCACCAACACTGGGGTATTTGCAGACAAATTAGAACCTCTTTGATGTAATGCTAGCATCTTGCCATGCAGTAAATTAGCTAAACCATTTAAGTCCTGCTTAGCATGTTCTTGACTACTTGCGACTTGATGTCCCTGCAAAAATCTCGATCCAGCTTGATAGTTGCATAGAGAAGAGCTTACTGTGGTGACTGCAATATTTGTACCAGGAGAAATACACCCGTGTTTTGATGCATCACTTGCTTTTCTGGAAACACCACGCACATCACTGTCATTTGTCATATTTTCAGAT
>APFE031143360.1:64776-87316 GCA_000404065.3 Pinus taeda | reverse complement strand
TCCTCATCCTTGAAGAGTCTTCCCATTCGGTAAGGTCGCCATTTTTTAAGTGCATATAGTATTGCCAACATTTCCTTCTCATAAATAGCTTGCTTGAGACGTAGCAGTAAAAATGCCCAATCACCTACATCAAAAACATTTTCACTATGATGTTGATCTACTTGTTGTTTCATTTGATTTTGCACCAAAGTGGCGTTATCCTTTAAAAGTTGGAGAACTTGTTGTTGATGCTCGATGTGATCTTTCACTGCTTGAACCTTTTTCTTCTTGATATGTCCTTCTATCTCTAGAGTTTGGGGAATGGTAATTTCTTCCAATCCTTTACAAGATATGGTCGGATTCATTTCTTGATGCTCGATGTGATCTTTCACTTCTTGAACATTTTTCTTCTTGATATGTCCTTCCATCTTGATAGTTTGAGGAGTGGTAATTTCAACCAATGAATTACAAGATATGGTTGGATTCATTTCTTCTTTCTTGATGTGATCTTTCACTTCTTGCACCTTTTTCTTCTTGATATGTCATTCTATCTTGAGAGTTTGAGGAGTCGTAATTCTTGCCAATGCTTTACAAGATATGATCTGATTCACTTCTTCTATATCTGGGGTTGGATCCTGGCGTATATCCTCTTCTTTTGATGTTTCTTGATCCTTTTCTTCCTCCTCTTCATAATCTATGTAAAATAATTTCTTCTCAACACACTCATGACCTTTAGTGCATTTGCTATCACAATTGTAACAAAGCCCTTTTTCTCTTTTTTCTTCCAATTATTGTGGTGTAACCCTTGTAGGTTGTGAAGGGCTAGGAGAAACAACACTTCCATCTTCATGGTTGTGAGGGGTAGAATTCATTGTTGCCATAATTTTACTTTCTAGTATGTCACAAAGACCTTTTACTCTTTCCAATTTTTGTGGTCTTTCCCTAAACAAGGTGTTGCTCTTTGTATCCTCATAATGTGCTATCATTTCCTCTGTGAGAATTGACCACGTAACAAGTCGTTTACGAGAACAATGCCCTTTATACCATAAAAATTGATCCGGTTCTAAATATGAAGATGCAATACATACCTTTTGTAACAGTGGTACACCATGTAGATCAAAATATTGCTCCATCTGACGTATCAAATTTACCGGATCCTTGTCATCAAACTTCCTCATCTTTCTTCTTCTTGATTTTAGCAGCTCGATCTTGAAATGATTGTAACTCCGTACTTTCAAATCTTTAAGTTTTGAAACTATGAACTGTAGTAGTCCTCTGCATCCTCTTTCCAATGCCACCAATCTGACCCCAAATGGATTCTCCAATGAAGAGTTATGCCAAATCTCCCACAATGACTTGATTATAGACTAATTTAGTAGAGCGAACTTGTACGACATGCCACATGTCCCTATTTTGACCTTTGGCTCTGAAAGATATACACAAGAAACTACAGTCCCTCGTCTTTCTGCACTGTCTTACAGAATTTCAATCTGATGCTTAGAGAGACAGTTATAATGATTTTCCCCAGGTCACCTGTTTTGAATGTAATTCAGGATTTTTCAAAAGGACCGGCTTCCTCAGATCATATATCCGAAAATATAGTGCGAAAAGCTCTGAAATTCGGACCTGAAATTCACCGCGATGTCTTCTCAAATGGTGGTTTTTTTATCTTCTGAAACATCACAGAAAAAACGTTATAGAAAAAATGCCATGATGAATTGTTTGGAGCAGTGAAACCCTAAAATCCAAAGCTCTGATACCAAATGTTATTAAATCAACTCAAGAAAAGATAGAAAAGATAGGTCAACGCCTTAGAATTCAGCCTCTTCGAGGGGGCAACCTCCTTTACATTACATAAATGAATAATTCTAGGATTATTCGAATGAAAAGAGCTCCTCTATATATATAGGAGTCTAAGGAGTCATAACATAATGAGAGCCTACATAACAATAATAATGTAAGGGCACAATAATAACAATAATGGGCTTCTATGGGTCACAATAGTAACAATATGGGCACTACGTGGGTACATCAATATAATAAGTGGGTTGTACTCTTAGCAATAAGGGGTTACACTAGTAGTATAGGGGCCTAACACCTTTACTCAACTGACTCATTGGAGGCATCTCCGAACGATCTTCAAGTAAAAGAGGATACAAAGATATGAATCATTTATATCTAAAATATTGCTAATAATATTATCAATAAATTCTATTAGTGCAAAGTGCAGAGATCCAGACAAAAAAAAGTTCTCCACACAATGGACTTCTTGTGCACTTCTGTAGAAAGAGCCTAAACAAAAGATATATGGAAATACAAACATAAGAATTATTTAGAATTTTGTGTTACCTTTAGATTTATGATCATTGTCATCACCGTAAGATTTATGTTACTTTATTATTTAATTTTGGTTGTGTGTTTTGGTGTTGTTTTGTGAAAAGTGAGAGCTCAAATGAAACTCTGCAATCCCACACTTGTACCCAAAAAAAAAAAATCTAGAGTGTGTAGTATTTAGTGCATGATTAGGTGATCAATTTTAAGCTCAAATATTAAAGTTCCCAGAAATTCTTGAAACTAATGCCAAATTTAAGTACTCATCATTCTGAATCCAACGACGCTTGTTTCACCTCAGTCTCACACTGTATGCTCCAAATATCGCGTTCTGATCGTTTTCCCAAACAGGTAAACTTTGAGCAGGGCAGTTGACTGGGCAACTGATTGGGATTTTGTACTGCTGAGTCAACAGGATGACTATGCAGGGTATGGCCCAATGACAGGCTAACACTTGATAGGTTCCAGTTTGTTGGTTTTTGGGCACATTTGAATGGTTCGTACTTGATTGAAGTGGACCAATGGATGGGTGCCACATGGCCCAGTCATGGGTTGCCATGTTACACCCCAGGGTCAACTAAAAATTCGATATGGGTCTATCAGAGGCCTGACCATATTTGAACCCTTGACCTCTGAGCTATCAATCAAGCGCTCTACCAACGTTGTTGACGATGGTGTTGGTTATAATATGGGAAGAACCCATTCTTAAAGTTTATGCCTATGCCATTTGGGAGGAGGGGTTGGACTACAAACCTCGACCCTTGTTCATGTTGTTACCACATGACCCTTAGCGGATTTTTGGAAGGAACTCGAGGAAGAGGGGTTAGGAATTTCCCTTAGCCCCTAGTCGTGCCCACCAAATGCGACCATGATGCTCAACAAAAGGAGCTATCGACAGAGGCACAAGTTAAGGCCCTAAGCCTTCGCCCCATGTGCACCCATAGCACCACTTGTTCTAGACTTAGGTGCCAATCACGGGAGCTTTAGGTAGGGTACCAACCCCAAGTCCTATGGACCATTACATGACTGCACTCAAGGAGATATCAGGCCATGTGGGAAGGGCATGTTGTTAGCCCGACCCTTTGTCCCATGGCGCTAATATGACCACATGCTTGATGTTCAGGGGCTTAATCGATGGGGGTAGGTGTTAATGCCCATCCCTCGGCCCCATTTGCCAATATGACCATAATTTTTGGACCTATGGGGTCATTGGAGAATTTAGTCATCCAACAGAATGCACTGATGGAGAGCAAAATTGTCGCTCAGTTAGCGAATTTCAAAATGGAATTTTTGGATTGCTAGACATAAGATTTGATTTGTAAGATGATTAATAGTCAAGTTCATGGGATAGCTTAGGAGCTCATAGATTTTGGATTTTTTGGCCAAATTGAGCTAAGAAAGAGTGCACTTAGGGGTTTTTGGATGTTTTGAATCCAGTAGTGACATCTAATTTCTGATTTGAGCACATATAAGTAGCATTTTTGCAGGTTTGAGATAAAAGGTATGTGGATCAATCAGGGGTTGGAAGTAGTTCTCGAAATTTTTGAGCTTGGAGAAGGCCTTGTAAGGGTATTCTCACCTTCAGAAGTCTACTGCAACAATTGTAACTTGTAGGGTTCAGCTCAGGTTCAAATTTCACATTATGTTATGTAGAGGGAGGTTTTGTTTATGTGCTTCAATGCAGAATTGATGTGCTCACATGATCATTTTAGCTCACTTGAGTTGGAGTATGACATCTTTATAGGAAATGATATGAGTTGCTGTTTTTTGTGAGAGTTATTTGTAGAAGAACATTTCCTTGTAGGGGTAATAGGCACATAATTATCATCAGCTAATTGTTTATGTACTCCAATTTTTCTACTGAATATATGAGTGGTCTAGCTATGTTGGCAGACCCATAGATATAGCCTAGGAGGGGTGAAATCCATCAACAAATATTTTGTTATCTCCTCATTATGTCTGCATGAGTTGTCAATGTTATGTTGCCTATGTTAAGTTACATGTGAAGACTAATTCATGATGTGAATTGATATTGGAAAAAATTGTTTGTTCAAGACCCATTTTATATTGCAAAGTGTCAACACAATCCTATTTCTTGTTTTTTATTTGATTTTGGAAAAAAGTAAGAAAACACCTACTCAAATTTCATATTAGGTTGGTATCAAAGCACCAGTTGACAAAGTTGCAAGAATGAGCAACAAAAAGAGTCTCTAAGAGCTAGAGGAGCATAATTTGGCTCTTTGTATGGAGAAAATAGAATTGAGAAGGATGTTAGAGATGGGAGAAGAGGAGAAGGGGAGCATTCAACTTTAGTTGCAACATGTGTTTGAAGAACAAGTTGCAGAAAGTTCTACTCATGTACCAGCAAGAGAAACCTCAAGAATTAAGCCAGTATGTGGTCATGGTTCAAATAGTGGTTTTGGACCATATGTGGAAGATGATGCATGTGCGTTTTGCAAACATATTTAAGAAGAAAACCATCCCAGTGGATAAGAGTGGGTGGCTAGAGTCATATACAAGTTGGCCATTATCATCATCATCAAGAGATGGAAAGATGAATGCCAAGTTTAAGGAGGTAATTATCATCTCAAGTACTATGCCTTCCATTTATGTGCATAATGACTCTTTTGCAGTGTTTGAGCGACATACCAAATGCATAGGTATGAATTTTCTTTTCAAGATGGGTTATGAAAGTGGAGGCTTCAGAATAAATGGCTAAGGTATTGCCAATCCAATTATGGTTGAGGACAAACCGAAGTATATGGGATTGGGATATGGTCGAAGGGAGTTTGGAAAATGCTCCAAATGGCTTGAGGCACATCAACCATATAAGGATGTGATGTCACCACCTTGTGACAATGCTCATTCATCTCCCAAGTGGGATGAATACTTGAAGGGACCTTGCATGACATCGTCCACTCTACTCCATTGAAGTTGCAGCCCTAGAGACAGGTATAACTCTCATGGGTGTTTTCCAATGCATGGAAATTTTGAATACTTGTGGAATAAGTACCCTTGTACATTTTGTTATGGATTTAACCATTGCGTGGCTTTATGTGAGCAATGTATGATAATGGTTAAAAGAATGAATCAAATTTTACGCATCAAGCATAATGAATCTCCTTCACATGAGAGAACTTATATGTCAGTTAAGAAGAGGAAGTTCTTCTGTACTCATTGCAAGTTGCATGGGCATGACACTGAACGATGTTGAAAGTTACATCTAGAACTTTGTTCAAAAAATGGTAAGGAGATAGTGCTACATAATGTAAGGGAAACAAGACGTGGAAAAGATTACTTGCAGCAATCTTATGAGACATTCAATACAAATATGATGCAAGAAGAAAACCCATAAGCATAGGAGACACAAATTTTAGGTAGACTTATTGTAAAGTTGTTTTGTAAATTTTGTAATTACTTGTTGTCATTACCTGTTTAGGTACTTTTGTAAAGTGATCAATCATTCTCACTATGCTCAAGAAGTAGATGTTTTTCATTGTTGTATGTATTGGCTCATTATATAGCCCACATGTTTAAGGACTTTTGTGAATGTACAAAATTGTCGTTCAAAGTTGTCTAGAAATTTGTCATATGTTCACTGATACAATTATTCGATTTGAAACTTGTGTGAATAGAATATTTTTTTTGAAGATTGCATAGGATAACTATGTTTTGTAGGCAAGGCCAATTGTATCATGGAAATTTTTTTAGTAGTGTACTTTTTATGTACAAGCTCAACTTGACAACATTAAAGCAAGTTTATGTTGCTTCTTAACTCCAAGAGGGAATCAAGTTTGTATTCAAATTTTAACTTTAATATGAAGTGTTTTTGAGTTGTGTAAAGATGAGATCAAAGAGAATGTTCAGATTCCACTCATCAGCGTTTTATTCTTGCATCAGTAATAAGAATGTTGGCTCAATTTTTAACAAGATATTAGGTCTTCATGAAGAAGATAGGTGAAGTGCCTTGATTGGGGCTTGAAGGGAACCAATTGAAAATTATGCATTTTTGGATTGATTTTTTGGGTGTTTTTGAGTTCCAACCTCTTTATATTGACTAGGGAAGTAAACTTTTGGAGTTTAAAAGTTTCTAGTGGGGAGGTGTGATTAGGTGATTAATTTTAAGCTAAAACATGAAAGTGCCCAAAAGTCTTGAAACTGGATCAAAACAGTTATGCTCGTTTTTCTGAATCTAATGATGTTTTTTCCACCTTAATTCGACACCGTATGCTCCAGATATCATGTTCTGATTATTTTCCCAAACATGTAAAATTTGAGTAGGGAAGTTGCCTAGGGAACATACTGAGATTCCATACTATTGAGTCAATAGGGTGACTATGCAGGGTACGATCCAATGATAGGCTGACACTTGGCAAGTTTTTGGTTCATTAGTTTTTGGGTGCATCTGATTGGTTTGTGCTTGATTAAGCTGGGTCAATGGATGGGTGCAACGTGGCCAGGTCATGGGTTGCCACGTGGAACCCCAGGGTCAATTAAAATTTTGGTATGGGTCAGCAGGAGGCCCAACCAAATTCAAACCCATAAGCTCGGAGCTATCATTCTAGCGCTCTACCAACTCTACTCATGGTGGTGCTTATTATACTATGGGAAAAACCCATACTTAAAGTTTATGTCCATGCCACTTAGGAGGAGGGGTCGGGCTGCTATCCCCCACCCCCCAGTCATGTTGTTGCCACACGAACCTCGACGGATTTTTGGAAGGAGTTCATGGAAGAGGGGTTGGGGAATGGCCCTTAGCCCCCGGTTGTGTCAACCACATGCGACCACAATGCTCAACAGAAGGAGATATCGTTGGAAGGGCTAGGGAAAGGCCCTAAGCCTTGGCCCCATGTATTCCCATAGAACCAGCAGTTCCAGACTTAGGTGTCGACGATCGGAGCTTGAGGTAGGGGGAATACCTAGGTCTTATGGACCTTTACATGACATATG
The DNA here is from genome assembly GCA_000404065.3 of Pinus taeda. NCBI lineage: Eukaryota > Viridiplantae > Streptophyta > Pinopsida > Pinales > Pinaceae > Pinus > Pinus taeda. Next base: position 80,056 of record APFE031143360.1, on the reverse strand, counting down.
GTAGGAGATACTAGCCTGGTGGGAATAGCAGGTTGTTAGCTAGACCCTCGATCTCGTGGCACTAATATGACCACGTGCCCAATGTTCATGGGCTTAACCGATGAGGGCAGGCGTTATTGCACAACCCTCGACCCCATGTGCAGCCCTTGACCCCATGTGCCAATATGACCATAATTTTCAGACTTATGGGATCATTGGTGAATTTAATAATCCAAAAGAATGCACCAACGAAGAGCGAAATTGTTGCCCAGTTATGAAATTTCAAGGAGGAATTATAGTGCCATTAGATAAAAGGTCTGATTTGTAGGATGATTAATAGTCATGTTCCACGGAGAGCTTAGGCACTAATAGCTTTTGGATTTTTTTTTCCAAATTGAGCTCAGAAAGAGTACACTTAGGGGTTTTTGTATGTTTTGAAGCCATTGGTGACCTCTAATTTATGATTTGAGTATATCTAAGTATTAATTTTGTAGGCTTTAGATAAAAGGTGTATGGATCAATCAAGGTTTGGAAGTAATTCTAGAAGGTGTTGAGCTTGGAGAAGGCCTTGTAGGGGTATTTTCACCTTCAAAAGTCTACCGCGTCAACTGTAACTTGCAGGGTTCAGCTTAGGTTCACTTTTCTCATTATGTTATGTAGACAAAAGTTTTATTTATGTGATTCAATGAGGAATTGAGGTGCTCACATGCTCATTTTATCTCATACCAGTTGGAGTATGAAATCTTTGCAGGAGGTGCTTTGAGTTTTTTTTGTTTGTGATACTTCTTTGTAGAAGAAAATTACCTTGTAGGGGTAATAGCCACATAATTATCATCAGCTAATTGTTTATGTACTCTAATGTTTCTACTGAATATATGAGTGGTCTAGCTATGTTGGTAGGCCCGGATATGTAGCACAAGAGGGGTGAACTTTGTCAACAAATATTTTGTTACTCTCCATTATGCCTATATGAGTTACTATTCTTATGATGCTTATGTTAAGTTCCATATCAAGACTAATTCATGACATGAAGAGACATTGGAAAAACCTTTTTTTCAAGACCCATTTTATCTTGCAAAGTATCAACACAGTCATATTTCTTGTTTTTATTTGGTTTCGGGAAAAGGGAAGAAATCACCTATTCCAATTTCACATTAGTGAAAAAGCATATAAACAATGTAGAGAATAGAAATGCAGAAGATGAACCATTGTGCAGAGGTGTGAAGAATTGTAGATGCTTCACACTTCTTCGCAATTCCACATAATGAGCTTCTTCGACACTGTATTGTTTAGTAAATTTAATGTTCTTAAATTGTAAGCATAAATTATCGACCATGGGAGGTAAACTGATGAAGTGCAAGTCCATTTTATGTGCTACAAGTATTTTATGTCATTAAGGTTATTATGTTATTGTTATCTAAGTTAATGTCAAACTATAGAATTAGTGTTTAGATGATGTTATTATCTATACTAAGATGTTATTTCTAAGATTTTTTTATTAATTGATTATCCTAAATGTTATCTCTAGAATTAGTTTTGACTTAATTGAGTTTTTAGAATGATTGGATAATGATTTTAACTCTTTTAATTGAGTATGTAATGTTAATCTTCTTTTCAACTTATCAATTGTTTTTGGATTTTTATGCTGCAGCTAAACAAAGATAATTATGGAAGCATGAAATGACAAAGAAAATCCTAATTTATCAACATGGCAATGAAATGTTCTTGAATTCACAAGCTAAGAAAGGTTTCCACTCTTATCTACTGCAACTTTATTTGAATGCAAAAAGAAAAACACAAACAATATTACTGAGCTATGAAATCACTAAGCTATGCTAAAATGGAACGAAATTACTGAGTTCATGCTAGGTATTAAGCAAACGAAATAACTTAGTTTATACTAGATATTAAGAAAATGAAATGAACGATACAGAAATCAATCAAGTGAACCTAGTCGCAAACTTCATTGAACTGCATCTTAAAAACATGAAAACAAGGCATCCATTAATTAAATCTATGAAGAAAAGAAAATCTAATTACTGTGAATCAAAGACCTGATTTGCACGCAGGGGCCCTCCACACCGCCTTAAATCGACATCACATAAAATGTATGAAACAAGAACTTTGAATTAAGAAAAAAAGATTTCTAGAGGATGCTCAAATTACATAGGTTGGCACATGCATTACACAGAGATTCCCATGTTTTTATAGAATTCTTATTAACAATATGAGAAATTTAAGCCTACAGTACTTCACTATAATCCTTACCAAAACTAAATCATATCGCTTATTTGTCAATTTTCTATTGAAAGATAAGATTGATGAAATCTCTTAAAATTCTGACTTTGTTCCAGTGCGTTGTCCTGCTGTTGACTATCATGGTTGACCATGTTATAGTACGGATCTACTGATGAAATAGCTTGAGTAAATAGGAATAAATCCATGAGAGATCATTCCCTATCTACCCATTTACTCATTTGTTGAGCTAATGCACTCGAACCCTGTCAACAATGGAAGTAGTTGTAGATTTGTGGATTAGCTGCAGAATCAGGTCAATTTTGTAGTTGCATGTAAACTTTAATAGAACAATAAGGCATATTGAAAAAATATGAAGAAGATGACATATGAATGTTTACCTTATCAAAACCTTATGTTTACTGCATTTTATATGGATGATAGGAGTAGGAAAAAGGAGGTAAATATGGACAAAAAGGATGTCAAGATAAAGCAGTTCTTGGACTGTGCATTCCCCAACACTGGAGGTTTTGTATGTCCTCATACAACACAAAATTGTCAATTTTCTATATGTCTTTAGATACCTTTGCCAACACATCTAGGTTTCACTTTATTCTTCTTTTTGGTAGTTACTGCCATCCATGGTTTCCTAATAAGGGTCTTATACTTCAAGTTAATGATTTCTCTTTTCATGGCTTTGTTTTCTTTCTTCAATTTCTTATTCTTTTTATACCGTAGACTTAAGTGAAGAATGAGGTTATCACTTTTGGCAATTTGAATTCCAGTTTGTGCCTTCAACATTTGATTTTCAGTTTTGAGGTACTTGTTTAATGTCTCATGTTCAAAGATTTCTTGTTTCAAGACATTAGATACTCTAGGTTCTCATGGCTCATTAAACTGGCTGATTTCTTCTTCTGGGTTATGAATTGATCCTTTGGCTGCTGCTTCCTTTCTCCCTAATGATTCTATGTAATCATATATTTCTTATTGTACATGATTAATACATGGGCTTTGTACTGGATTCCTTAGAGGTGAAATGAAGGGAGGTGGTGATACCCTTGGTGATAGTCTTAGTGATTATCTTGGAGAGTGCTCGAGATCTTCAGATTGCTATTTTGACACAAGATCAATATGCTCTGCAACTTCTGAGGCTGCTTCTTTCATTGTGTTCAATTTGGTGCTTCTTCTCAAACTTGTGGTCGGTATTATTTGAATCTTCTTTTCCTTAGCTTTTGGAATTTATTTCTAAGGTAGGTTTTTTACTTGGGATGAAACCTCTATTTTCATGCTAGATTTCTTTCTTTTAAGACTTTATATGCTCATTTTCTATAAAATTTCTACAATTTCTAGATCATCCTCTGGCAAATCTTGTTGATGTGGTGGTTCCTGTTCTATTACTGTCTCAATTTTTCTCTTTCTTCCCCTTAGGGTTTTTCTACATCTTGGTTGTTCAGGGGTTTTCTCTTCAAAGTAATTTCTCACTAGAAAATCTTCCCAATTATCACCTATGATTTGAAGATGAAACTCAACCAAAATTTTTACTAACCCATGATGGTACATTGTTTTGTCTATAAGTTGGATTTCCTTCTTCACATTTACTGACATTTTCTTAAGGCTATGCAAAAGAAAGTATGGAAGATTCATTTGATTTTATTCAAGGAAATTCATCAATATCCTAATGTGATAGAAAAACATACACCCAAATCGGCCTTCATAAGTAACAAATTTCTAAAGGATAAGGAGCAAATTTCTCGATTTAATTTTGAGGGTAGAGCTAGGAATACCTTTATTGAAGACAATAGTATCCATGCTTGGGTTTTTTAGGAAAATTTTCTAGTCTTTGCCTTCGATTCCTCTGTTCTTGAACCACTTTTTTCCAGCTCTGGGCAGTCCAATGGCTTGTGCAATTAGGGACTCTGTCACTGCGAACTTGACATTGCTTATTTCAACTTTTGTTCCAACAAAAGATCGTGCAAATATTTTTGTCACCTCCCTGTGGAAACCATCAAACTTTTCTGTGAAATCTTACCACTGAGATTTCTTTAACAATTCTCTGCTTTGGGCGTATCCTTCCAAAAATTTCCTTCTTGTTGGTTCTATTCGAACAATAATGCCCATGGTGAGAGATGTTTCGTCTCAAGAACTATTTTAGTTGATAGGGAAAATAGTCTCAGTAGGGTTTCGCTCTAGGATCGAGAGACTGTATGAATTGAAAGAATGAGAGAATGGGCAAGTATAATGAAGGTTCATGGGGATGAGTTAGTTGTTTGAATTCATTTAATTCAATGATTCGGTGATCAAATTCATGGATCCGAAATGAGTATGGGATAGAAATTAAAAATGTGGTGAATTATAATGTATTTGACAAGGGACTATCATCCATGAACTGCAATGATTTCAGTTTTTTCCATTTTTGGTAATGTTATGTCCACGTAATTCATATTTGTAATATGTTAAGCCATATTGTAAAATTAAAGTGTTATATACCTTAGATTTATTCGTTAACCTTTATTTGTCCTTTAATGACATTTGCAGGTACTTTTCACTTTTAAAAGAGTCAAGCATTTCTTCAATTTGAGCCGCCAAGTGTCCTTGTCAGATTGGCTGCAAAAACATTATTAGAGCTGCAAAAACTTTCCAGAGATGCAGAAAGTCACTAATTCTGTAGCTATTTTTTTTTCAAGAAAGGGATGTTTAGAAAAAGGGATTTTAGAAAAATGATTAAGAGAAAATTTAAGGCGCCAACAAGAGTTAGTTTTCACTTTAATTTTTTTGTATAAGCATGCCAAGAACTTGTTGGTTTTCATATTTTTACATTAATTTTATTTTTCTAATATTTATTTTTTATATGAAACAAGAAAAAATAAAATTTCTAAGGTGGAAAAGAAGAAGAATTCTTCTCAACCATCTTCAATTTTGAGTTACCTTGGAGAGTTTTGAACAATTCTTCTTTTGTCAATGGCTTTTGATAAAGTCTAAATCGATGTCCATTAACTAAAAGAGGGATTTTGTCTTCATCAATAGTCCTGATTCTGACTGCACCATTGTCAAAGTCATTCTCAACCTCATAAGGTCCAAGCCAATGAGTTTGGAATTTTCCTTGGAAGTTCTTGAAATTTAAACAGAAAAGTAATGCCCAATCTCCTTGATGAAATTTTTTTTCTTTGATGTATTTGTCATGCCATATGGATCTATGTTTTTGAATTAGGCTGGTCTTCTGGTAGGCATCTTGTCTTATTTCATCAAGCTCATTGAGTTGTCCCATCCTTTGTTTTTGTGCTTTTGATAAGTTAAGATCCAACTGGACTTATGTTTTATAGGTCAGGATCAGGAAATCTATTGGAAGTAAGACTTTCTTCCCATAAACAAGTTCATAGGGAGTATGTCCTATAATGCTTCTCCATGCAGTTCTATAAGCCCACAAAGCTTCTAGAAGATTTTCTTCCTAGTCCTTCCTATGTAAGTGTACGATCTTGGTGATAATTGCTTCAATCACCTAGTTTGTAGACTCAACTTGTCCATTGGCTTTTGGATGGTATGGAGTAGATTTCCGATGCTTGATTTTGTATTGTTCCACGAGCTTCTGCACTAATCTGGATGGAAAATATGTTCCTTCATCTGTTACAATTTCTCTTGGGACACCAAAACGAGTGAAAATATTTTAAAAAAGAAATGAAACTACATCATTTTTAGTAACAAAAGGAAGTGCCTTATCTTCTACCCATTTAGCGACATGATCAGTACATACTAGAATATACCTTTTTTGTTTTGAAGGTGGATTGTTTGGACCAACAAAATCTAGCGCCCACTTCTCAAAAGTTTTAATGAGTACCTGAGGTTGTAATGGAATTTCATTTGAAAGAGTAGGTTTCCCCATCCTTTGACAACTGTCACATCTCTTAACATATTCCTTGGTATCCTTGAAAATGGAAGGCCAATAATATCCTAAGAGAATGATCTTATAATCATTTCTTCTGTCAAAGAAATGTCCTCCGCATGGTTCATCATGACATGCTTTAAGTATTTCCATTATCTCGTCTTCTCGAACACATATTTTGATGATGAAATCTGGTCCTGTTTTGTACAATTCTTTGTTTATCCATGAGTAAGATGTGTTGTTGTGAATTATCCTCCTCTTTTCTCTAGGAGACAAATGAAATGGTAATTTCCTTGTAGCTAAATAATTAGAAATATTTGCATACCAAGGTGATTTAGTAGATACTGCAAAAATATATTCATCAGAAATCTATCCTCTACAATTTCATCATTGTTATTATTCTGAATTCTAGATAAAAATTCAAAAATTGTATTCTATTTTCCGGTTGATCTAGAATGGTGATGTTGAATTCTTGCAATAGTAAGAGCCATCTGGTTATTCTGCCACTAGTGATTGGTTTATTCATTAGATATCTAATGGTATAATGGTTTGTGTGAATGAAAGTTTCATAGCCAGTTATATAATGTCTGAATTTATTAATGGCATGAACTATAGCTAAAAAATCCTTCTCAGTTACAGTATAATTTAGCTCGGTTGGAGTTAAATTTTTACTGGTATAATAGATTGCATAAGGAGTAAGGACTTTTTGTCCAAACACGGCTCCTAAGCTTGTGTCTGAAGCATCGGTTGATATATAGAAAGGCAATTTCCAATTGGGTCCTTTTAAGATAGGTGCTTTAGATATTTTCTTTTTCAAAGTTTCAAAGGCATTTTGACAATTAGAGTCCCAACTGAATTCACAGTCTTTAGTAAGTAGTTTGAAGAGTGGAGATGCAATTTTTGTGAAGTTTTCTATGAATCTTCTATAGTATCCAGTAAAACCAAGAAAACTCCTAACATCTCGTTGACAATTTAGCACTGATAATTTAGAAATGACCTCTACTTTAGATGAGTCTACCTTAATTCCATCTCATGAAATATGGTGACCTAAAACAATTCCTTAATTAAACATCATAAAAAAGTTCTCATTACTTAACGAAATATTTGTTTCTTTACATCTTATTAGAAACTTTTCTAAATTTTCAATTGCTTCTTCAAAAGAATCTCCATAAAATGTGAAATCATCCCTATATACTTCCACACAATCATGAATAAGATCAGAGAAAATTCTGAGGTCCACTCGTTGGAATGTTGTCGAAGAATCGCATAATCCAAAAGGAATTACTCAGTAAGAATAAGTTCCCCATGGACATGTAAATGTGGTTTTATCTTGATCCTCAAGTGCTACCTGAATCTGATTGTGTCCACTAAAAGCATCCAAAAATGAAAAACACTTTTTGCGTGCTAATGTGTCAAATACTTTATCTATGAAAGAAAGTGGAAAGTGGTATTTTAATGTTTCTTTATTCAATTCCTCATAATCAATACATACTCTCAATTTCCCATTTTTCTTAGGAACGATTACTCGGGGTGAAACCCACTAACTGTCTGATATTGGATAGATGAAGTTAACATTTAGCAGTTTTTCTAATTCCTCCTTAACATTTTCTTTCATATTTGGATTCATTCTTCTTTGTGGCTGTCTAACTGGTCTTGTACTCTGTTCAATGTAGATATGATGCATGCAATTTTTAGGATTAATTCATCTCATATCAGTGTATTCCCATGCATAAGTAGAAGAGTGTTTTTGTAAAATTTATACCAAATTCTTTTTCTATAATTCTTCTAGGTTTTCATTAATGTTCAAAGTTTTGCTTGGAAACATTTCTATTGAAGAATTTCCAAATTTTTCCATAGAGTGTAAAGACAATTGTCTAGATGATACATATTCGATTTTACTACGGTCATAATGTGATGAGGGTTCATTATTTTCCATTAGATTAAAAATTTGTTCCTTCTCAGTTACCTGTTCTGTAGTGAAAACATGTTGTATATCATCATCATCATCTATCCATTCCTCATTCTCTATTTCTATTGTTGTTTTTGCAGGTGGATACGATGTAAATTTATTTGTAGAACTTCCATCTACATAAACATGTCACTTGATCTACAACTGATGAAAGCATCAACCATAGCTAACCAAGGTCTTCCTAGGATTAATGGATTTCCTCCTAAATTATTCTTGGGTGTTAAAACCATGAATTCGACAGGATATTCCCAAGAATCTGAGGATACACAAACTTCTTCTAACACACCATCAGGTTTAATTACAGACCTATCTACTAATTGCAACAATGTTGGTGTGTTGAATATTAGGAAGCCTTAGTGAATCCATGATTTGTTTACTCATTATGTTTATGGTTGCTTCTAGATCAATCAGTGTTTTTGGTATTTCAATTCCATTGATGTGAATTTTCACAATGGGGCTCCCTGGATTTAGATATTTTTGTATTGTTTCCTTCCCCATCATGATGTTTGCAATTTTTCCAACTAATTGAATTATTTCTATGTCTTTTCTTTTTCTTCCTGATCTTTGAATACTTAATTCCTTGATTGTTTTTGCAAAAGTTAGCATTTCTTTTATAGCTTGCAATAAAGGTATTTTTATACAAACATTTCTTAATTCATCGAGCATATTATAATCATGGAATTTGAATTTTTTTTACTCCATCAATGTTCAACCATTTAGGAAAAGGTGGTTTAATGGATACCGAGGGTTTTTCTATAATAGGAGTATCATCAGAATTTCTAGGAACATTTCCTGTTTGGTTGTTTTCTTTCTCAGGAAGATAGATTTCTCGTTCTTCAGATTGATTTTTATCTTTTTGAAGATTTTTCCTTGCTTCCTAAATGACAACAGGGGGTTTTCTTTGTAATATTCTACCAGATATTAATTGAACATGATGTAGATCTAGTGGATTTATTACATAGGTTTGAGGATTTTTCCTTTCCATATTGTAAATAGGTTGTGACATTTTAGTATTTGGATTTGGAAGTGGTTGAGCAGGTAATTGATTTGGTTTTTTTGCAAATGGTACGGAAAGCTATGGATTTTGATTTTCGATTTGAACTTGAGGTAATTAATTAGCTTGAGGAATTTGATTAGATTGAGGTAAGAATTGTGGTGGGATATTAGGATAGGGTGGTGGATATTGTTGATATTGAGCATAAGCCCCATAAGGATTTTTCCATTTGTGATTCCAAGATTGTGATTGTGGCTGAGCCCAAGGCTGCCAAGATGGATTCCAATTATTTTGTGAAGACTGAGCAAATTGTTGTGATCTAAAGCCATGTGGTTGATTTGCTTGAGATTTTTGCCATGGTCTTTTGGCATTAAAATAAAGAGGGTCTACTTGTTTTGGTATTCCTTCATCATTAAATACAACCTTAAGACTTTGTAGAGAAGGGCATTCTTTAGTATCATGGTTATATGCATATATGGCACAAGTTTCTATGCTTTTAAAGTCAAAACAACATTCTCTTAGAGCATGCTTCTTTGTACACCTAGGACAAAAGGTGGATAATGCAGTGTTTTCGGACTTTTGTTTGTTTTGTATTTTGAGGGTGTCAATTTGTTCACTCAGACTCCCTAAAATATTTGTTTTAAAAGTATCAAGTAAACTTCCTAATTTTTCCCTACTGACTGTCCCAGCTGCAAATTTATTGATTCTTGATAAGAGAGGATCCATAGGAATTTTTCCTCCCGTGCTTTACCCCTTGAGATATGTACACATAGATCTCAAATATCTGCAAATGGTAATTGAGAAATATTTCTTTTTCCTATCAAGTAAAGGAGATCAATCCACTCATCTCTGATAGATTTGAGTAGGAGGGCTTTCAAAGTTTCCTCATTCAGACTATCCATTTTTTCCCTTTTAATATTATAAACAAATCTCTCGACTAAGGGTTCAAGATTATCATCTTCTTTCTCCATCATTTTGAAGACATCGACCTTAATATTGTGAGGCATACAGTAGTACCTACATTTCTCTAAGAATGCTTCTTTCATATGTGCCCATGTCCTTTTAGGATTTGTTCCTAGACTCATGAACCATTTCAATGCTGAATCCTTTTAGGTAGCAGGGAACAATTTTAATTTTTGAGTATCATGTAGATAATCATATGATCTGCCTAATACATCAAATTCAAAGAGAAATGTCTATGGGTATTCACTTCTTTTTCCATGGAAATGAGGAAGAATAGAAGGTGAAATATTTTTCATTGTGAGGGTTGTATCTTCATCGAAGATAGGAAATCCAAAAAGGTCATGGTCTCCTCTACCTCTACCTTGTCCTATGCCTCTATATCCACCTCCTCCTCTACCTCTACCTCCTCCTCCAATCCTATGTTGTTCACTATTGACATTGTGTACCTCTCCTTCTCCTTCTTCAGCCATGTTAGATTCTTTAGAACTAATGTAATGATCTTCAAATTCTTCTATTTCCTCTATCAATGGATAATCAAGATGAGTTTATTGTTCCTCTTCTTCACTGGGAATTTCTAATTCTTCTCCTAGATTTTTTTCACCATTGGAAGATAGGAAAACTACTCCTGTAGTTGGGGATGTAGGATCTTCTTCGATTATAGCTTCAATAGATGAAGTAGGTGAAGATCTAGATTGGATTTCAGATCTTAAGACTCCAAGAAGTCTGTGTTGGCCTACGAATGGAATGCGATTTTGAGTGGGTGGTGTGGAATTATGAATTCATGGTGGAGTGAGCGGATTTGTGGGAATTAAGGTTCTTCCTTGTCCTACAAGTCTACCTCTAGAGTCTATTTCCCTACGCATATCATATTTTTATTTGATTTTTTTTTAACTTCTATTTGCACTTCCCTGGCAATGGAAACAAAATGTTTAGTCAATTTAATATTTTTAAATTGTAAGCATAAATTATCGACCAGGGTAGGTAAACTGATAAAGTGCAAGTGCATTGTATATGCTAGAAGTCTTTTATGTCGTTAAGGCGATTATGTTATCGTTATCTAAGTTAATGTCAAGCTCTAGAATTAGTGTTGAGATGATGTTATTATCTATACTAGGATGTTATTTCTAAGATTTTATTATTAATTGATTATCCTAAATATCATCTATAGAATTAGTTCTGATTGAATTGAGTTTTTAGAATGATTGGATAATGATTTTAACTCTTTTCGATGAGTACATAATGTTAATCTTGTTTTCAACTTATCAATTGTTTTTGGATTTTTATGTTGCAGCTAAACAAATCTAATTATGGAAGCATGAAATGAGATAAAGAATATCCTAATTTGTCAACTTGTAAATGAAATGTGCTTGAATTCAGAAGCTAAGAAAGACTGCCACTCTTATCTACTACAACTTTATTTGAATGCAAAAACCAAAAGAAAAATGAGATCACTGAGCTATGCTAAAAAGAAACGAAATAACTGAGGTTATGCTAGGTATTAAGAAACCGAAATGATTGAGTTTATACTAGATATTAAGAAAACGAAATGAATGATACAAAAATCAATCAAGTGAACCTAGTCGCGAACTTGATTGATCTGAATCTTAAAAACATGAAAACAGGCAATCCACGAATTAAATCGATGAACAAAAGAAAATCTAATTACTTGGATTCAAAGACCTGATCTCCATGTAGGGGCCCTCCACGAGGCAGTTAGTCGCCTTAAATCAACAACACATAAAATGTATGAAACAAGAACTTTGCATATAACGAAAAAGAGTTTTACAGGATGCTCAAATTACATACGGTGGTGCACGAATTACACAGAGCTGCCAGTGTTTTTATAGAATTCTTATTAAAAATATGAGAAATTTAAGCCTACAAGACTTCACTATAATCCTTATCAAAACTAAATCATATCGCGTATTTATCAATTTTTTATTGAAAAAGGAAATCAATGAAATCTCTTAAAATTCAGACTCTGTTCCAGTGCGTTGTCCTACTGTTGACTATCATGGTTGACTGTGTTATAGTGTGGATCTCTTGATGAATTAGTTTGAGTAAATAGGAAGAAATACATGAGAGGATCATTCCCTATCTACCCATAAATTCCTTTGTTGAGTTGGCGCACTCGAACCTTGTCAATAATGGAAGTAGCTGCAGATATGTGGATTAGCTACAGAATCAGGTCAATTCTATCACTGCATGTAAATATTAATAGAACAATAAGACATATTGACAAAATATGAAAAAGACGACATATGAATGTTTACCTTGTCAAAACTTTGTGTTTACTGCATTTTATTTGGATGATAGTAGTAGGAAAAATGAAGTAAATATGGATGAAAGGGATGTCAAAATAAAGCCATTCTTGGACTCTACATGTATCACGAATTATTATTAATTTAGTAACTACACATGTTTTTTGTTTTTATTGAGGTGCTACCTTTTAGTAATAAATAAATTCATTTTATTTTATTTTAGTGGATTAGCCTTTTCTTATTTTATGAAAATATTAACCATCTTAGTAAACCATCTTAGTTAAAACAAATGATAATTATGGATGAGAGGAAAAATGATTAACAATAAATAACGAATGAACGACAAAATAACTAGCTATGTGGAGGAAGTTGTGCATACGTGGAGTAAGATGCGTGGCGTGTGAACGGAATTTTCAGCTCCCGTTCTTGCTAGAATTTAACTCGCTTTTATTTCATCCATATGAAAAATCATAATTAGAAGTACATGTAGTAATACACTTCTTTTGAAACCACTATCTCGCATGCCTTGCATAACATTGTATTTATTCAAGAATAAGAATTAATGGAAGATTATGTATGCGAAACTATAGCTAGCATTACTATCAAGATCTCAAATGACTGGAATTGTGAGATGGCCCCATGGAGAACATTTGCATGGTGCTATGATATTCAAAGAAACATCATTGAAAGTCATCGACTCCTACTTGAGGCATTCATGCTCTTCATATCAAATTTTAGTGGAGCCGGAAAGCCACAACTTGTGTATAAGACCATGGGGAAAACAAGTACTAACTCTTGTGTTCTTCTTCATCGAGCTCAAACAAAATTCTGCACTCCCACACTTGTTCCATATATATATAACAATGTAGAGGATGGCTTATTGAGTGGAGATGTAGAGAAGTGCATATGCTTCGTACTTCATATTAAGTGTCTTAATTAAAACAAATAATAATTAGGAACGAGAGGCAAAGCAATTGGTCGTTAATAATAAATGAACAACACAATGAATATTTGTACACAAGTTGTAGAGAAGCGAAGGAATATGTGTGGTGTGAAAAGACGGGAATAAAGACATATTACAAAGTTAAAGTCATTTTCAAATAAGGATGAAATGCAGACCTCACGCTAATGATCTGCCTTAGTAAATTAATTAGTGGTAGAGGCAGAGATTATTCTGCATTGCAACTATTAATCTTGTTAAAAATAAAAATGATGTGTTGCACTTTCCATGATGTACAAAAATCCTTGCTTTATTTTTTACACATATTTTGCAATCAAGAATAAGGTTTTACTAATATTCGGTGGTTTCTTTGGTGATAGGGTTTTGTTGGAATAATAAGTATGAGTTAAGTAGTTTTCCAAATATAAGGGGTTTAAATATTTTTCGCAATGTTTAATTATTTTCTCATTAAAAACTAATTTTAAACAAGTTATGCTTTGAGAAGAATTGGTGGTCAATAAGAAAAACAAATCCTATAATATTGCTTTGGTAGGAACTAATTAACTAAGATGTGAAGTGGATAAATTAATTGCTTGCCCACGCAAGGACTTGCATAAATCGGTTACTTGTATGGTAACCACTAGTAATTCTACGCATTTACAACTTTACTCCTACGTAAGTGGGAAAACATAAATAATGATGGGAAATAACTCTTAGTAAATATATTTATTTACATATTATCCTTATCAATATTTTTATACAAAGACTTAAATTATGGTGGGAAGCAACTCATGGTAAATATGTTATTTACTTGAGTATGAACTCTTTTCAAGGAATTTATTTTTGGATAGTTTTCCTACCGTGATTTAAGAATAAAATATACTACCAAATGCTAAAACATGCATGAAATTGCAACCATACAATAATTATATCATCAAATATTGTGGGCAGTACCACATGAATCATATTATGCAAAGTTGCAATAGACCTTCAAGGTATGGTCTAATTAAATGTTGATTTTTAAAATATTGAAAATTAAATATTATTTTTCAAAATTAACATTATAAGTACATTGAGATCAACCGGAAAATATATTACTAATCCTTCCTTGGTAAGGACTAATAAACAAATCACATCTTTTTAAAAGTATTTCTAAAATCTTTAATTGAATATAAAGATTGCCAGATCCAAAATAGGTATGACATCCCTGTTTTATGGGATTTTTATAAGTCCGCCTTGTAAGGACAATAAGAAGAGAATCTCTACATTTATAAAGATTAGCCAGACTCCAAAATTAGTGTATATATTCCCTGTTTATGAGACTCTATACAGGCTTGAAAAATTAAAATTCTCCAAGTATACATTTTGTGCCACTCCTAAATGAACCAGTAATTCTAGGCTAGACATCTAATTATTAAATTTTGAAAATATCTCAAAATCCTATCCAACCTCATATTGTCTTCTTGTTAAAATATTTTTAAATTTCTAATCCTAATATATCCAACAATAATCTCTTTTAAAATATTTTTAACCCTTTTAAATATAATTTTCCAATTCTACCAAAATATTAAAGAAAAAAGAAACCCTTTAAAAAACAGCAAACTAAAAATACAACACCCTTCTCATGGGATTTCTCAATTCCACAAAAAAATATTTAAAACGTTCAAAAAGGTAAATTCGTTGAACTTGGGAATTACTCCAGGGAACACGGAATCCAAATCTCTCGGAATCTAACAAAGCGCTCTTCCCAGAAATAAGGTAACTAGTACTCGAAGAAACGAACCGAGCTGTCCACGGTCCAAAATAGTCAACAACTTTATTTCCGCCCAAGCAATTTGACTATGAATTGTTTGATGAGAATAAAATGCAAAAGGATCTTATGTTCAATCTTGAAGTCTACTTATTAATTTTTATATGTGCAACTTGCTATCATAATATCATTAAAAATATTAATATGGTTTATAATGATATTAATATGGTTGATATAAACCAAAGGTTTTATTCACATTTATTATTAATAAATATATATTAATAAAAATAATATTATTACAATAAAATTATT
>APFE031143360.1:19842-47088 GCA_000404065.3 Pinus taeda | reverse complement strand
AACCAGATGGCTGCGTCCATACTACGGATCTAGATTATCATGTACTCTCTTATGGATGGCTGCGACCATACCACGTACATCATGTATTTGAACTATCAATTGTATCTCTCAATGGAGATTCTCGGCGGCAGCTATATATGTTCTTGTAAAGCATTTCACCCCTCTCTCTCTCTCGGGCCTCATGCTTTATGGGGCATCTGTTACACAGTGATTTGTCACCATTAGTCACCGTCCCTGTTACCCCTGTTTTCGTACATTGGAGGATACATTCTGGGACCTGTGAACAGTGACATAGCCTAAAAACACTTGCATTATGTTCCCCTGAGTATGTACTTCATGTTCCCTGAAGACACCTTTTGCAAATTATCCCTGAAAGGTGCCCTTTTTCCATTGGCGCAGGTACACAGTGTCTTATCCGTGCCAATCACTGAGATCCTCAAAAGGGGGCGCGCCCATTGGCGCTCTGTCCTAGAGCAACACTAGCGCCAACTAAGTTTAGTAATGATTTTTGACAAACGCGCGGCCATATGTTTTTTCCTTTCTGATCATGAAGTCTTTTGAGGCAAAAATCCATATGATAGAGGTCGAGAGCCATCATCTATCCTTGACAACTATCCTCAGTAGCTTTTCAGAGATAATGTCGATCCACAACGGGTGTCCTGGTACATTGAATCTTCCTCCCTTCTCCATTTATAAAAGTCTGTCCTCATGCATTAGACAAGCTAGTTTTTGAGTTTTTGGTGTGAGTGCTGGAGTAATGCTAGAGTGATAGTAAGAATTTTGAAGCATAGGGAGGTTATGCTGCCGGAATCCTGAGAGAGAGAAGGTCTATTGCAAGGCATACATAGCTACTCGCCGAGGCATACAGAACCTTGGTTGTATCTTTCTCTGCTTTTACTCATTAATAGACGACTATCATTATGGTTCCACTCTTATTGTCTTTATAATGATGATTGAGTTATATCTTTTCTGACTGATATATAGTTGCATCTATTGGATTTTATGCTTGTATTTGTGTTTCTTTCTTTGCATGTGCAGGTGTCCGTTCACGAGGATCGTGGGGATTGTGACCAGCCGGAGCAAAGGAACGGGAACGACGATTCTTCTAAAAGTACTAGCGTTGGAATCCAGGTAGGCCATCATCATCGATCTTGATTTGCAATTAGGAACCTGCGTGTTAGCGTTGTGTGATTGTTGCTAGACCCCATTTGGGCTAGTGGGATCGCCTTTGTCCGCAGATGGGATTTACCTGTTCAACAAGTACCTAGTGAGAACAACAATAGCAAGTGAAAAAAAAGACGGAGCAGATGCATTTTCAGCAAACTTTGGAGAAATTAATACACAAGCATTATATGAAAGGACTCAGTTATTGGCCCTCCCTAGTAAATGTTGTGTAGCAAAATCATTAGAGCGGACTCGCTTCATTTCTTGGTTGTTATATTGATCATGTTGCAATGATATTACCCACAATAATACTCTATCTGCAGCTATGGAATCTAGAACTGTATTTTGATGTATGGATGTAGACTTTTGGGTTGTTTTATGCAGCAACAAATAGTACATAGATTTTTTGGGTTGTTTTCTGATTGGTTTGTGACGTCATTTTCACTTCTGAATCAATAGATCCATAATTCTAGCATTAACTTATAGATTATGGAAAAATGTAACATTGAAAAGATTTGAGAATACATACACAGTTTCCTTCTCAGGTGGGGTTGCCAAAGGTGGTTCCAGGTACTTTTCCTCCAATATTTGGGTTATAACATCGGAGTCTAGAATCAATCTTGATGACAGGAACTTTTCCTTGAGGGTTCATATGCAAAAACTTGTGCACCAACATCTTCAACTTAGCTCCCCCTAATTTCCCACATAAGCATAGGCACAGTCTCACACTCGTAATCGGTTTTAACCATATCGATAAAGAAATGGCCTACAATGAAAATGAAAAATAATATATGGGCCTTGGAACTAGAAAGTTACCAACCAGGTTTGTTACTGGTATCAATGAACTTCATGTGGCATGGGACCTGTTTTTCCTCTAGAGTAAGCAAAATCCTCTGGCTGAAGGGACCTGCTCAAATATGTGTTCAATACATTAAGCTTTACTTCATACATTAAAATGCCTGAAATGTATTAATAGATGACAAATTGTTTAACAAATAAAGATGAACTAAAAGCTAGGAAATGCAACATTGAATTGTTCTGCTAAAAAAGGGGAAAATGACAGCAAAAATACTTACAATCCCCAAGGGAACTGTGCAAAGATGTGTTCAATACATTAAGCTTTACATCATACATTAAAATGCCTGAAATGCATTAACACACAACAACAAATTGTTTGACAAATAAATATGAAATAAAAACCGAAGAAAACAGGAAATGCAAGATTGGATAGTTATGCTAAAACAAGGGAACATGATAGGAAAAGTTATTTATGGTCCCCAACCTTGTCAGGTGCACCTGCGGTAGCCTTAAGATAGACTTCCACTACTTCAGCCATGCTCACAATTTGTGTACTGCCAATCTTCCTCCTCTGAAGCAAGACCCTGGATCTAGCCCCTTTCTTGCCAAACAAATGGGTACCCGAGACCACAATTAAAGGCTCTACGATACAACACTAGTGATTCCAGAGAGTCATAGCGTAGATTTTTTGCTGCAGCGAGAGATGAAGTGGAAGCTACACTAAGCATGGATATCATAGCCATCTCTGACTTCTATAAATAGACCTCACTCTCATAGGTTTCCATCCTCCACATTTTTATGACACTCATTAGTGGAAGATCACTCTTCACTGCAAATCCCCAATATGAAATGCAAATAACAAATGAATTCATTGTGCAATCTAATCCCCATCACATAAATGCTAAAATAAGAAACTTTGGGTTCCTTCCAGAGACCTGTCGACGTGGTTGTCTTTGAGAGACCCTCGTATGCATTGTAATGCAGCTCACAATAATGTTGGCAAGAAATCCAATCGTGCACCATAAGTTTTATGTCCAGTGCCATAAATTGCATGAAACATTCAAATAGACTATCTCGGAACCTTGTCTTAAAAGGTGGGCACAACTGTCAAGTGGAGAGTGGCTTAGAAATTTGTGTACAGATGTGAGACAGACATTAAAAGGGTAGATAATCGACTGACTCAAAAGAAGGCCTATCGGCCCAATTATGTTAAACACCATGGATTACAGCGTTACGAAAGCTGGTAGCCTGGTTCACAAAGTCCCAAACATGAGGTTTAGACTGTATAGTGGCTAGCTGACGATTAGACTGTATGGCTTTAATGTCACTACATTCATATATCTATTATGTTAAACACCATAGATTACAACATTACCAAAGCTAGTAGCCTAGTTCACAAAGCCCCAAACATGAGGATTAGATTGTATAGTGGCTAGTTGAGGATTAGAGTATATGGCTTTAATGTCCCTACATTCATATATTTAGTTAACCATGGAGGGGAGAATAGAGTTGGAGTTATTGGTCTAACAATGCTAGTACAAGGAATTATTGAGGCAGGGGAGTCTGGATTTTCTTTTGGCCAAAAGCCTCTTTAGGTGGATTACTCTAGTTGTTATCACTCAGAAATTTCCTGGCTATTATAGAAAATTACCAGGGTAACATGAAACTAATATTTTAGATTAGAAGCTAACGCTTCCAACCTAGAGAGGCACTACAACAACTAGTTTTTAATAAATAAAAGGGCTACATCTTCTGGTTCAAAAAGATGGTGGTAGGGGAGCATGTGAATCCATTGGGAATGGAATCAATATTTAAGGATATCAATTAAAATTTTCAAAGACTCGTTGATATGAACAAGTGTTTTCAAAGGCAGGATAGTTAGCGATCTATCGAACATTAAATTGTTATAGTATGATATTGGGAAGAGAAATACAACTCAATTATAAAAAAACATCTAACACAGGACAAATTTTGTCATAATATCATAAACACTGGTGCAAAAATTTGAATCCAAAAATATAGAGCATCGACTGTTGAGTTCCATATATGTAACTATGCATTCAAATATAGAATACCAACACATCATGATTAATAGAGAAAGGAATCATTCACTAAGAAACAGATAATGCAACAGTGTACCCATCTGGACTGTGAAAATACAAAAAAAAAGAAAGATTGTTAGCAAAAAGGCTAAGACTATCAGCACAAACCCATTTATCAATAGATCAATAGAATGAATACCTCTGCCTATTTGAATTGCAAGGAATGTAACAACTTATTCCTACAACAAAACCATTATGGTACAAAGTATATTCGCTACTCTTACCTGAGAAGATTACCCTTTCCATGTCAGATTTGAACATGTCCATAATGGCATCTCCATGTACAAATCACAAACCTCTTGATACACTAAAAATGAATTCATGAATGGTTAGAGAAATGGTATAAAGAATGAAAAAAATTATGTTAAAAAAGAGAGGCTTACACTGTCTTCTTTATTTATGATATTTTGAATGCAAGAAATTATTCTTATACCGCAGATAATACCCATGTGCTCATACCTGAAGTGGAAAATCTGTTTAACGAATTTGCTTGAAATACATGTTTAAAGCACCATCCACATCTTTACTCTTGGTACTCTTTAAGGTATCAGTAGCTCCAAAGACTTACCAAATACAAAGGAGAGGTTGTCATTGTGTCAACACAAAAACAAAGGAAAGACTGTCAGCACAAAAACAAAGACTTTCAACACAAAATCCATTTAGCGTTAGATCAATATAATGAATACCTCTTCCAGATGCAACACTCTAGACGTGTGACCTATAAAACTATCTTATCTTAACCATATATGGATATTTCCATAAGTTCAGCTGGTTCTAGCTAAATAAATGTGAACAGATAATACCCCTATGCTCATTCCTGATGGAGGACAATCTGCTTAACGGATATGTGTGAGATACATGTTAAAAGCACCAGTCGCATCTTTACGCTTTGTCCCCTTTAAGGTATCAGGAGCTCCAAAGACTTGCCAAAACCTAATAGTTTCATGTCTTGTAGCCAATGCAATGGTGTACCCATCTAGACTTTGAAAATACAAAACAAAAGAAATACTGTCAGCAAAAAGGCTAAGACTGTCAGCACAAACCCATTTAGAGGTAGATCAATAGAATGAATACCTCTGCCTATTTGAATTGCAAGGAATGTAACAATTTATTCCTACAACAAAATCATTATGGTACAGAGTATATTCGCTACTCTTACCTGAGAAGATTACCCTTTCCATGTCAGAGTTGTACATGTCCATAATGACATCTCCATGAACAAATCACAAACCTCTTGATACACTAAAAATGAATTCATGAATGGTTAGAGAAATGGTATAAAGAAGGAAAAACAGTTATGTTAAACAAGAGAGGCTTACAGTGTCTTATTTGTTTATAATATTTTGAATGCAATAAATTATTCTTATACCACAAATAATACCCATGTGCTCATACTTGAAGCGGTAAATCTGCTTAACAAATCCGCTTGAAATACATGTTTAATGCACCATCTGCATCTTTACTCTTGGTACTCTTTAAGGTATCAATAGCTCCAAGACATACCAAATACAAAGGAGATGGTGTCAGTATTTCAACACAAAAACAAAGGAAAGACTGTCAGCACAAAAACAAAGACTTTCAACACAAAATCCATTTAGTGTTAGATCAATACAATGAATACCTCTGCCAGATGCATCACTCTAGACGTGTGACCTGTAAAGCTATCTTATCTTAACCATATATGGATATTTCCATAAGGTCAGCTCGTTTTGGCTGAATCAATGTGAGCAGATAATACCCCTGTGCTCATTCCTGAAGGAGGACAATCTGCTTAGTAGATATGTGTTAGATACATGTTAAAAGCACTAGTCACATCTTTACGCTTTGTCCTCTTTAAGGTATCAGGAGCTCCAAAGACTTGCAAAAACCTAAGAGTCTCATCTCCTACAGCCAATGCAACAGTGCACCCATT
Organism: Pinus taeda; assembly: GCA_000404065.3. NCBI lineage: Eukaryota > Viridiplantae > Streptophyta > Pinopsida > Pinales > Pinaceae > Pinus > Pinus taeda. The sequence continues at coordinate 41,112 of APFE031143360.1, read as the reverse complement.
TGGACTCTGAAAATACAAAACAAAAGAAATAGTGTTAGCAAAAAGGCTAATATTGTCAGCAGAAACCCATTTAGCGATAGATCAATAGATTGAATACCTCTCCCTATTTGAATTGCAAGGAACGTAACAATTTATTCCTACAACAAAATCATTATGGTACAAAGTATATTCGCTACTCTAACCTGAGAAGATTACTCTTTCCATGTCAGACTTGTACATGTCCAGAAAAACATCTCCATGTAGAAATCACAAACCTCTTGATACACTAAAAATGAATTCATGAATGGTTAGAGAAATGATATAAAGAAGGAAAAATAGTTATGTTAAACAAGAGAGGCTTACAATGTCTTCTTTATTTATAAAATTTTGAATGCAATAAATTATTCTTATACCACAGATAATACCCATGTGCTCATACCTGAAGTGGTAAATATGCTTAACGAATCTGCTTGAAATACATGTTTAAAGCACTAGTTGATATGTAGTATGCTTTCCAACCATAATACAATAAAATAGCTAGAAAGTATTGAATATCTATGTCCTCTTACATACTTAAACCAATTCCCCAAAATACTCGGATGAAGACAAGTTGTCTAAAGTCGTCCCTAGTGCATACAAAAGGCTATGAAATCTTGACTAGACTTTACTTGAAGCATACTATTTTTGGATGTCTAGAATAATATGTTAAAATTTCACTACATGGAAAACAAACCTGCAAAGTTAAGGAACTCTCAAAACTACTTCTGTGTGCTAGATCTGAAATCTCAAATGCTAACTGAAAACTGACAGCAAAACAAAACAATTTACAGCATTCAAAAAATTATCTCTATTTTTCTTTATTAGCTTAGGAAAGGAAAAACAGTGCGCGCACTCTCTGGTAAACTAAATGGATAACAAAAGCAACAGGGACACCTTAACTAGTGCATCCTAATAAAACCCTAATTCTACTCTAGGGAAGTGTATCTAGGCTACATGCACCAGATGCTTATAATATATCATCTCAACTATGGAATAGTGTGCCCTAGCTAAGCGTGATCCACATGGAATTCTAATTTTAGAACTCTGGTAAACTAAATTAATAACAGAAGTAGAAGGGGCACCTCAACTAGTGCATCCTAATCAAACTGTCATTCTACTCTAGGGAAGTGTACACAAGCTACATGTAACAAATGCTTATAATAGATAACCTCACCTGTGGAATAGTGTGCCCTAGCTAAGTCTAATCCACATGGCATTCTAATTTTTGAATTGAATTGGACAAAAAAAACACATCTAAGGATGGCACATGCATTTTTCAACAGATTTGTAGCAACTTCAGCTCAACCATATATTAGCAGCCAGTCTGGACACTAAATTGATGTCTGATCCCCCCTTGTTTATGAGATAAGGGATCTCATCCACACACAAATTTGACTGCTAAATTATACCATACATGTTAGGTAACCTATCTACTTTTGTACATTGACGAATTAACCAAATTTGAATCTGAATCTACTAAAAACTTCAAAATATGTATCATAAAAGTAGCCTAGGGTTTATTGTCCATTATCCGAAACTTCTTCAGAATCTCAATTGCTTACTTACCCGTGTTCGAGGACCAACTCACGTCAACTCAACCAAACCTCCAAGACCAAGAAATAGCACATGAGGTTGATGTCCTTCATGTCAACTTCACTTTCCAGTTTCTTATTGCATCATGGGATAGAGTTTTTTAAAGTAACTGTTAGGAACAGGTAATCTACATACAACAAAAATATAAGCATATCAAATTTATCATAATGAAACAAATAATAAAAGTTAGGATCTGCAATGGTCTTAGTGATGCCCATAATCTGTAAGTACTCATAAATCCATGAGTACCAAGCACATGGAGGCTCCTTTAGCCTAGAAAGGGACTTCTTCAACTTGCACACATGGGTATCCCATCCTAACAAAGATATTATATTTGAACCCAAGCTTAAACAAAACCATGAACCACTCTTCCTGCCACCTACATCTCTGGCCCTGTCAAAATCGACTAAATCATTCAACAGCTCAAAGCACTGTGCTAGTGTGCCCTTTAAGTACCTCGCATACCTTAGACCATGGAGCATATTTGCAGCAACCTCAACTCAACCATATATTAGCAGCCAAGTTGGACACTAAATTGGTGTTTGAGCCCCCCTTGTTTGTGAGACAAGGGATCTCATCCACATAGCAAGTTGACTGCTAAATTCTACCAGACATGTTAGGGAACCTATATACTTTTTGTACATTGACGGATCAACCAAATCTAAATCTGAATCTACTGATAACTTCAAAATATGTATCATAAAATAAGACTAGGTTTATTGTCCATTATCCGAAACTTCTTCAGAATCTCAATTGCATACTTACCCCTATTCGAGGACCACCTCACCTCAACTCAGCCAAACCTCCAAGACCAAGAAATAACATATGAGGTGTATGTCCTTCATGTCAACCTCACTTGCCAGTTTCTTCTTGCACCATGGGATAGAGTTTTTAAAACTAACTGTTAGGACCAGGTCATCTACATACAACACAAATATAAGCATATCAAATTGATCATAATCAAACAAATAATACAAGTTAGGACCTGCAACAGTCTTAGTGATGCCTATAATATGTAAGTACTCATCAAAAAAACAAAGTATCTTCAAATTCTTTTTTGTTGCACATAGAATTAGTTTATGTTTAGAATATTGGGTTTATGGGTTGTCAACCATAGTGTTATAACATTTAAACTGCTTTATATTATTGTGAAAGGTAATTTCCCTTGGTATGTTTTAACAGGTACTTGTTAGATTTGTTTATTATCTAGTCCCCTTATTTATCTAATGTGATAAAATTATGCCATACACTTACTGTGATTTAGTTTTCTAATACCAATCACTTTAACTTCAGAAGATGAACAGGCTAACATTGGAGTTAACTTGGCACAAGGAATGACTGTGGAAGACCAAAATAATATATATGTATGCCATATCCCATGATTGCACCCCTTCAAGGGAGGATAGTCCCAATGAACCTATTTAAGAAGAAACTAAGTTATGACAAACCACATAAAAATGTTTTTAATTCAAAGAAACAAAGTCTCGAGGATTGTCAATTTTGGATGAAGGAGCCCACTAATAAGGAAACTAGATGGAAACACACGAGGAGTATAGAGAGGTATCATGAAAAGTGGAGAAACAATGATAAAATATTAACTTCCTATATTAGGGTGGGACCTGATGGTACTGTTTCAGAAGAGGGCATAGTAAAGGTCCTGAAGACAAAATAATGTGCACTTCTCAGCTAACTTTTCTAGCATGTGCTTTTAGGTTGTAAATTTAAAGGATCACATGTGAGCATATAATAGACACGGATTACGTGGAAAAACCTGGAAATGGAACATGTAAACTATATTATTCTCTATACCATTACATCTATGGGTAGCCCTAGGCCACTATCAAAATTCTCTCTGTAATTCTCCCTCTTACATCCTTTTCTCCTTATACATTACTCAATACATCACTTATAAAAAAACAAACCCATTAAGGTGTTTTAACTATAACAATCCTCAATGTTGAACTTGTTTACATGTTACTAATGTTAATTATAATGTGGACTATTAATATAAATGAAACTTTTGTTGGAGCACAATGTTTGATTACCAATTCTCCCTCTTATTAGGCGAGAGCTCCAAATTCAACTTCCAATGAACTCTTTGTAATCTTGAAGAATGATGCCAGTAAAATCTGCATGAGCTTGATAACTGACTCAACACCACTACTTCCCCTCAAAAAAGAGATTCTGAACAATTTCTAGCTATCCTATAAAACAACTACTAAACAAGACCATTGATCTAGAATTGAATATTTGTTTCAATCACTTCAACACTTCCAATGAAGACATTACCTTTGAGCTTATGCTTCGAGAATCAACCAGCCATTGCCTAAATTAAGCCTGCTACCCCCATGTCAGCACCAATATTCTCTTCCTTAAGTTGGATCACCTCCATTTTAGCCACCTACCACCCTCACATAAGTACCTGTGGTCACTTCCACAATATGGATTATTTCATCGCTTTGTGCATACACAAGTTAGTCTTCCTCGAATAAATGCTTCTGACATAATCATAGTTTAAAGATTCTGAAGCAGATGGACATACTTGGTATGGATGAGAAATCGGTCAATCCACTTGCTCTTTATAGTACCATGTTTCTGTCTGAAGGAATTCTCATCTATCATCTTTGTATTCCACAAACTATGGCATGAAAAATACCTTGATTATGCACACTACCCTTTGATGATGGGCTATGTATATGGTATGACTAGGACACCCTATTTTCAATTGTCAAATTTCATTCAAATACATGCAAATCCTATTATTGCCTAAACTAGCATCTTAGTGGAAAAACTCAATCTACAGATGTTACCCTTGGGTAATGGATGGGAGTTATGATTGATGATTGGAAGAGCGTAAGAAAACCTTGATTATGATTAATCGATTGAATGCAATGATATACTTGAACAAATAACCAAGTGAATCCACAAATATAGCGCATATGTAATATATAAGATCCAACGACTTAGTGATCTAATGGTTCAAGATAGATCTTTAAGAGAACAAGCATAAATTACACGATCCACTTAGATGCTTTATATGAATTAGAAACAAGTGGTTTAGATCTCAAATCTGATTTACTGTACATGCAAAAGTGATTTCAGGTTTGCAATATGTTGATTAACATCCAAAATTAATGTAAATCTTGAAGAAGTAATGTAACAACTTAGTGAACGTAACTTGCAATAGAAGCAACTTCAAGTTAAATGTAATCACAACAGATGTGTAATATCCCTCTTGGTGAAAATGACCCTTATGGCACAATTTTGAAATAGGGTTTTCAACAAAGTATGATAGGGTAATATTTCACAATAAAAATGCAATATTCATCAATCCATATAAAGTAAATATCTTTCCATTTAATGTACAATTGGAATGAAAGATATTTAAATAGTCATATGTTCTTCAGCTATGTCCCTGATCCTAATTATTGTCTTACTAGCCTTCAATGCCTTAATGAGGTGACCTTCAGCCCTCCTATTACCCTTGATAGTCTACTTCCTAGTTCGTCATCCTCTTTCCAGCACTCACTATCTCAATGTGAGGGGTCATAGCCTTTCAGTTGCATGAGGGAACTGATATGCTGTCTCAGACGGTGATCTACCACTTTTACAAACCCAAAAACCCTTGCTATCACAGAGGATGGATTTTCACCTTCCTTGTTGCCTATAAACATTACTTCACTATCTCATTACTACCACAGTCAACTCCAAACCAGACCTTGCTTGCCTCAAAACCCTAGACCATACCTCAAGATGATTTGATGCCACATAAAAACCTTAGGGGTGATTCGTTGCCACAAACAATCCCTTAGAGGTGGTTTTCTGCCACAATTGATACCTCAGGGATGATCTATTGTCATCAACAATGCCTCAGATGTATCTTGGTATCTCAGAATTGCTTCATAGACATATTGCTGCCACAGTTAAGCCTCAGATTTAATGTGCTGCTATAGATAATGCCTTAGATATAGGCCAATGCCTCATATAATGTCTCAAGGATGATTCTTTGCCCAGATAATGCCTCAAGATAGTTTGTTGCCACAGTTAGCTTCTGATCGAACATTTATATAACAACATTCAGAAATTGGATTAAAGTGAGAGATTGTATAAAATTAAATGAAAGTCTAGTTGGTTGACTCTATGAAATTATGGATTGAAAATATTACACAACTGAGATCCATATTTAAATGAGAATTAATCATGCCCAGCTCACTGAGTGAAATTAGGGTTGGGAGTACTAGAGTTACTTTAGTTGGAGTCATCCTTGTGGGCTTTTTGGTGTGTCTAACTATCTTCTTGAGTAGCCCAGGTACATGATTGACTATGCATTTTAATCATGCTCTTCAATATGCCTTTGATGCCAAGGGCTAGATGCTCCCTAGTTTTACAAAAGAAGATGGCATACTAAAGGCCCGGAAGACTAAGTAACACCTATCCCTCAACATTTATGATATATGTAATTGGGCAGCCATGGATGTGACATCCGTCGAGAATGGTAGCTACCATTGCGACAACATATGGATCACTTCATCTTCCTGCTATTGTAAATTATGAGATTATTTAGAAGAAGGGATTACCATTATTATCATAATCAACCAACCCCACGCAACCCAATCCAACCCAACCCACTATATATTCACACTAGTGAAACCAACGAGGTTCCATATATGGTGCTAAAGAAATAAACAGTGTTCCTAACAAACAAGCATCATTTTGTATATAAAATATTTAAATAAATTATCATCAGTTTCTATTAAACCGTGAAATCAACATTTGAAAAGCAATGCATATTAAGCATATTAAGCATGCATGGAAACTACTAATCGGAGTCCAAAATATTATTATGGTAGATGAAGCGATATGGTGTGTTGCCTTAGAAGAGCACCAATATGCAATAAAGAATCCTAAAATATGCTTGGAAAATGAAAAGACATAAAATAATGTAAAGTATTGGTGGTAGAGAGGGTATAAAAACACAAAATTATGTTTAACCCTCCAATATAGTTAACCACCCATGGAATAAGTGAATTCCAATGAATGACAATGCAATGAATGCCCATGAGCTCTAGTTTCATCAATTCATGAGTAAATGTTGTGTGGGATTAAACCAATCCACTCATCAAGCCCTTGTGAACCATGCTGAGTTGTTTTACATAACATTTGAAGGTTTCACAACCTCTATGGTAGGTTATGGTCATACATGGATGCATAGGTTACAAATTTATCTCATGACCTAACCCATAATGCCAATTTCATGCCTCATACTTCTCAAAGACCCAAGCTACAGATATCATGGCTTGGTATTATACATATGCACAGATTTGTGGAGATTTGAGATGTACAGAGGAGAATCAATCATATTTCCATAACACCCCTCTAGAACCTATTTCATTCTAACGAATTAGAGTCTTGTGCCAAAAAAATGATCACATATCCAAGCAAAAGATCATCCCAGTGCATCTCCTAGAATGGTAGATATCAAGTGACACAATGTGGCCATTTATTGCACAGAAGTTGAAATATATAACAATGAGCCAATGGGGCATGCATTTTCATAAAAGGATGACCTCATTTCTCAAAACGCACCCAAAGGAACTAGGATTGTTACAATGTTGGGTTAGGGTGCAACACTATCATGTTATAAGACACAATTGCATATAAAAGGTTATACTCCATTATTAATTTAAATTGTGATGCAAATTTACAACTAATGATTGAATTTTTTGCATTACAACACTAAAAAGACAATATAATTGAGTGAAAAAGTGCAAGCAACATCATAAGAAAAACCCAATATGGTATGATGTCCTCTTGAAGAAACACCCATGTCAAATGTGAGGAATATCAAGAGAGGATGAATGTAGAAAAACCCCTAAATCTTGCAGAAATGGTGAGGATCCTAAAGTAGAAACACTCCAAAATCTTGCAGAAATAGTGAGGATCCTAAAAGAAATACTCTAAAGCTACATGATAGATAATGAAAGGATAATCCAAGAGAGAGAAAGACAGTTAGAATTGAATGCATTGTTGCTAGAAAATCTATCTGAAATTCAGAAGCAATTGCAACAAAGACCTAATGATACCAATGATTAATTTCAACGATAAAGACACACTGAGATGTTAAAAAACACATATTATCTACAAATAAAATGAGGAAAATCACCTCCATAAAAATACACCATGCTAAAAGGGTAGATACATATAGTAACAAATCATTATTTGATTCGTCTAAGGTTGGGATAGTCATTAATATGAGCTTCTTGGAAATGGTTCCAAGAGTGAATTACATCAGAAACATAAAAATAAGCATTCTTGAACTATGTTGCATGTATATTTCAAAAAGGCCTTGCCACCCACCTTCTATGGTGAATAAAGAAATGCAAAAAGACAAATGTTTGATTATTGAGATTAAAGAAATACTTTCTTGTTTATGAACATTAGAGGAATAAGAATGCCATAGTGAAAATATTCCACATAACTAGAAGGGCTTCCATACAGTGGGAAGACACATCATAAAATGAATTTGTGAGAGGAATATCACTTGGAAGAAATTTACTATAAGTTTTGGAATTACTATCACTATGTGCCATATATTAGGGATGAGAAAGTGAAAATTAAACATTTTCTGAATGAAATATCTCAGTCCTACCAAGATTAGATAAAATTTGATGAGTTCAAGGTTATAGATGATACGAAAAAATATTCCAAGTACTATTATCAATACTATAGGAGTAAAAAATATTTTTAGAAGCCATGGAAGAAGAAATACAAAACTTCCTTGAAGGAGAATAGATTCAAATCATAATAATGCAAGACTTTAGGAAAGGGTACCAAGATGAGTTGCTTAGCCAAGATAAAACTATAATACAATCTGAATTACCCTATGCAAAGTGGATCTACACTTATATAAATCTCAAAGTAAAATGCATATTGGATTCTAATCACAATAGAAATATATAAGTGTGAAAAAATACTAGATAGTTACTTGCAAAACAAGAAACAAGAGAGAATAAAACCACTAAGAAATTGACTAATGAATGAGAGAGACAATTAAAATTTCTAATAAAATCTAATAATATGTAATTGAGGAACATGAATGCAATATATAGATTGTACTAGAGACCAACTAATTCAAATTAGGTTGGGGTTCCATGTGCATGCACTTAGTATAATTCAAAAGTACTTTCCCTAGTTGGAAAACACATTAAATTACACTCACAAACCCAAATATACCATGAAAATAATCGCAATGCCTATAGCTATACCAATGCCTACAGCTATGCAAGGAAAATAATACCAATGCCAACAGCTTTGCAAGGAAAATACATCAAATTGAAAGGAAAATACCTGTGGAAAATAAACCCTTTGTTGTCTTCCTTGAAACTTCTGGCTCAACTTCCAGTTCCTTTTCAAAATAACAATGAAAGCACCAGCATATAAAAACTAAAATAATTTGGCGCCAAAATGATTTTCGACCTCTACACCAAAAACATTTTAGTGGTTTCATCTTGCTTGTTTCCATTTTAAGCCAGCCTGTTTCCATTTTAAGATGGCCTAGCCCACTGTTTCCTGTTGTTTCCCACTCAGTCGGCACCCATGTCTCCCACTTTTCCTAAGAATGAGGGTCTTAATATCTATCTCCCACCACCCATGAATAAATGAGTATGTGCCCTACTCCCTGAATGCTAGTAAGGGGTATAACCATTGGGTCTCATGCCCTTAATGCCCATCACAGAAACCCTAGTCTCGTGGCTCTCAAACCTTAAGTGACTATCAAACTCTCATCTTGTGGCTCTCAAACATTGGTGTTTGACTCTCCATTTTCTCGACAAACCCACCATTGCAATGGGGCAAATGAGGCCCTCATTCCGTGCATAAATTATGATACTCCTAACATAGGCCACCACCATCCCCTATGCATATTTACAGAACCCTAGAATATTGTAGAGAGGGAATTCATTCCGACACAGGCTTAGCATCACTGCACTCCAACAGAATATTACGCACAATAAACATAAATGATTTTTTAATGGTAGATCAATCTTCTGTGTCTGAGAGAGCATTCCTTGCGCAAGGGGCCAAACTGTTGAGCGTGGGGAATTGGTCATTGCTGCCCCTGGAATTTTTCCTTAACCAACACCTTTAGGCCATCAACAAGGATGAATCCAGACTCTGCATCTTTAAACAGGGAGCTTAAAATTTCTTCCTTGGCCTCCTGAAAGAGGAGAATTTGGGAGGAAGTGCAACAAACACAAAAAGAATTATTATAGTAGTTTCCTCTGAAATACGTTCAGTACAAGTGTCAAGGTTAAAATAGAAGCAAAGGTGTTGGTTCATTGCAGTGTGGACGAAGGTTTGGTTGATGAAGATGCAGTATCATTTTCTGGTGGATTTGTAATGGAAAGTCGTGGCAGGAATCAGTTAGAGAATGGAGTAGTTCTGTCAGGACCACTGCTGGATTCATTTCCATCAATTCCTGCCAAAGAGCCCAATTTCTCATGCCATCTGGAGATTCCCTCTGGAAAAAGTCGAGGCCATTCTCTAGCATCTCTTAGCACAACAGAAACAAAGTAACATTGGTGTGGCACTTTCACCATCTTCGTGAATCTGCAAACATTTCTCAAGCTTTTCCGTTCCTGTGTTCCTTGAAACCCTCTCTGTTCCTGTATATACCTATGAATACAAATTGGCAAAACCAAAGTAATTAAGGTATCAAAACCAATGAGTTATGTTCTTATCTATATTTATTGCAAAACTAAGTCAATACTACCTAATTTAACTAGCATTTATTTTGAAATAATCAAGGTATCAAAACCAATGAGGTATGATGATATCTATGTGAATTGTAAAAGTAAGTCAATACTACCCAATTTAGCTATAACTATAAATATTATTCAAAGACATAATGATAAGCATTAAAATTTTGTTGAATACATCTAGTTACTTGTCATGACTTCATTGCTAAGTTTTGGTACAATTATAGAGTATCAGATTGTGATGTAAATGTAGTCTAAATTAAAATTTTTAAATTACACCATCTATTACTATATCCACTAAACATAATACAATGACCACAAGGTACCACTACTCATACTAACATGACAAATAATTGAGCTATCATACTAGTATGACAAACAATTGAGCTACCACTATAACAAATATATTTTCACTACCATGGACATAGATAAATTAGGTAATACCTTTTCACATGTTTAAAAAAATATATAGATATAGTTTCCCATTGTTACTTCTATCACGCTACTTATGACAACACTTACTTTAAGACAATCTCCCCTTAACAAGGACATGATTATTGAAGCAACCTAATTTAATAATATAAAAGAGAAACACATTTATTATATTGGGACAAATATACTAACCTTGGATCTATCAAGGGAGGAATTGGGTCATATTACTATAAGTGAAAACCTCTTTTACAATGTGAACTTTTGAATAAATTTTTGCATCAATTTATCATCTCAGCACTTATAGATCTATGTGAGTTCTCTTAAACAATTTTATCTTAATTGTTCTAAGACTAACATTGAACATTAAGTCAAGCTGACTATTCACTTTCCAAGGTAGAGAATATGTCAACTTGGCAGTTACCTTCATTATAACATAAAACTAAATACTATTGTTATTTTTTCTATTAATATGATTGCTTCTAATATTTAATATATTGTTAAGTAGATTAACCATCGACTAATTAGTGAAGTATCTAATATTGGATGAGAGAGTTGTAACGCTGAAATTTTGGCTACCATGGGTTAAATTTGGTGTTTGTATCATGTCAATGCAAAATTAGATTTCACACCTCTCCAGGAATCAATTAAAATAATTTACACATACCAATCAAAGGCATTCAATAGATGGTTATAGTGGTGGTTAGGAGGAGTTTGTTGTCAGAAACACCCAAGGGTTTCCAAACTAGAGAAACAAGGGCATGTATTTGATTTATGGGCTAATGTTTGAAATATTTCTATGAGAAGAGGAGTTGGTGGGAGTCCTTATGGCAAGGGCTTGCACCTCTTCCTTTATTTCTTAAAGTAGGCTTGAAATAAGTGATTATAGATATATGATACATATAATATGCAAACCACTCACAACACAACAATATTGAACATTTGCATGAGACATAACTTAATTTATTTTCAACATATTTTTTCTTTAAAAAAGGCAATATATGCTACCATGATGCAATAGAATGACTTACCAACATTGGGCACCAAACAAATGAATTGGACCATGGATGTTATGTACGATGACAATCATCCATGATAAACTATGATTATTAGCCACTCTGACAACCCTCATTTATGGTCACTCATAGAACATGCTCATGAAATTTGAGATCACTGGACATGGTTAACATGCTTTGGTTAACACAATCTAGTATGGTGTGAGGGTCTTGCCTACAATGCTAGCTTTCCAACACCCTTTACAACAACATTGCTTCACGAAAAACATTTGACATTGCTTCATAACTTTTCCTTTGTATATGAGAAAGAAAATAAATGTTACTTCTCCCTTATCCAATATAATGCTCTTAATTACAAATTAAACAATGTATCATGACATTGCCTTTCTCTCTTCGTATGAACTTGCTCATTTAGCATCTAGATACCTTTTGAGATAAAACTCAATGTATGTATTGTATTTGGTATTGTGTCAATTATTCATTTTTTATGTCTTAATATTGTGTTAATGGCCTTCCAATGCATGGTCAATCTTGAATTAAAATTTTGACATGGAAAATCCCAATTTTGCAATTTTGGTAATCAAAGGCACAGTGCAGGGACAACATGTATCCATCTTGGAGGACAGTTTGGCAACCCAAAATTTTATTGATGCACAGTTGGAGTGTAGAGGCATTCATAGATTGATATATATCCTGAATAATGTGGTCGAGAAAGGATGCCCATGCTTCACCTTAGTTGTCTTCTTGATTGTTGGTTAGATATGTTGAGGATATGGTTGATGGTTCGATATTGAAGTAAAAATCCTCCCTTAACCCTTTAGCCAAAAGGATGTCTCCTCAAGTATCTCCAATAATATCCTATGAAGAGTCATAATATCTAACTTGGAATTATGGCCCACCATGATCATCTAATAATGAATTGAAATAGAAGTAGACCCCAATTTAGGGATTGGGTGGATCATATGGTGGGACTATGATAGTGGGAACCCTAAATAAATGACTTGAAACCCCCTTGATTTTCTACCTTGATGGCATTCATCTCCCAAACTTCTTGTTGGATACACAAGTCCTAAAAACACGACAAGGAAGATGGGAGGAACTTGACAAGGACATTAGGTTTTCGTAGAACATCATAAAGTGCATCCACATGGATGAACATGGAATGGGAATTAAGGTCATAAAGTCATAAAGGTCACAAAGGTGCGTCAAAATATTTTTGGAGTGTCCCAAAGGGAAATATACATTCTTGTCTCCTCTAAAATAAAATATACATTTAATGTGGTGATAGTGTCCACAAGATTCTTAGAACTAGTGGTATAGTGTTTGGCAATGAATGACTAAGTAAGAAACCATAAGAAATAAAAGGGGGAAAGTATCTAGCAAATATGGTTAGAATACGCATCAAAATCTCCATCCTTGAATGAAATGGTGGTTTACACAGGGCTCATGAGATAATATGGGATGAAGGTTAGATTGGCATGATTGGAAAATGAAAGAAGGGTTTTGTCTACTAAAGGAACATGGGATGGAGGTTATGTCTAAGCTCAGGGAGGCTTTTAGATTTTTTGACAAGGATGGAGGTGGATGTATCACAACAAAGGAGCTCAGGACAATAATGCATTATTTGGGTTGAAACCCCAATGTATATTAGAAGTGGTCCAAATGTTTTATATTCAATAATCCAGTCTTGAATACAATCAACCACAAAAGAGTAGTTATAATATGCCTGTAAAGGAAACATATTAAATACACCATTCCAAAATGATTTTTCTAAGGAGAATAAAAGAAATAGATGAGTCAAGCTATCCATCGCCTCCATACATAGTAAACAAAAACCAGGTCCACTCTGTCCTTTACGACACATTGTCCCATGCCAAGATGAAGCAAGAAATATACATTTATTGATATTCTTAAGCAGAGCGAAAATATGAAGCCAATATATAGAGATTCTCTTAAGGAATGCTCGAACTAGAGTCAACTTGCCTCCTAGGGAGAGCCACCTCTGTGCCCATGATAAAAGTTTATAGTGGATTTTCTCTATAAGTCAACTCCAATCCTTAATTCCATAACAATTAGGTTGGAGCATAAATCTAAGACTTTCAAAATCTGCATCCAATGCATTGGAGATCACACCAAAAATATGATAAATCTCGAGTACCAATGCATCATCTGGGTAAGAAGAAATCATATGAGATTTATTGTTATTGATAAGGAGTGCAGAGACCAATCAAAAGACTTCAATCTACCAAATAGTAACACATCATTGACAAATATCAAAGGAGTAACTGTGACTTGTCTACCTACATAATTACATTTAATCCATCTACCTCCACACCTGCAACCAAAATTACTGCCCTTGTGAATTTTGTGACTAATTCTTCCACAATCCAATATTTTATCCTCAACGTCTTCTTCTCGCAAAAGTTGTCATAGATACTTTGAAGTAGGGATATTGTCTACTAGCAAATATTCTCTAATTTTCCTCCACCATCCTTGTAGAAATTATGGTGTAGAGTTGCAACTACTTATGAAGTTTTTATCAAAATCACAAGAGACAAACCTACTCTATTGCTCTCTCGAAGTTAATTCACAATTTAGAACAAAAATTTCATACATGCAATAAGAAATCACACACATGCACACATAATTTTTCCGAGGGAAAGAAATATGCTAAAAAACCCAATTTGTGCTTGCATTAATATGATGAATAGAAATGTATTGCAATTTATTTGCTCAACTGAGCACAACCTGGAAGTGAATAACCTGTCTCTCGTCTCACTGAGAAGCTATAACCTAGACTTCGTAAATTTCTACCTTTGTTTGAGCCCATATTTCCTTGCGCAATTCCTTGAGAAGTTAGGCCCCTATTATTTAGGAATTTTTACAAAATGGATTGTAAATTTCCCAAGGTTGATCATGTGACTACATGAAACACCTCTACACTCAAGGCTAGTCTACAATTGATGTTACATTGCCTTGGAATCTCCACCATAGTTGGGTAACTCGAATTCTCCATGCACTAGCTAATTTGGGTTGATTGATCAATTAACTGGATGATCACTGAGTTTGACTAAAGTCCCATTGCACAATTAGCCTTCCACTAGTATGGGCTCTGAAATGTTAATTGGTAATTTCTTATTTTTGGGGCTTGGTTTTCAAGGCAATGTTGGGTTGTGTTATATTCTTTCCACATAGTTAATAGGGGGTTTTAGGAGTACCCGTAACCCCACTTTATGGGGTACCCGTAACCCCACTTTTGGTTTTGGACCCTATGTTACGTTGGGCGGACCCACCTATGGTTTTATGCATGATTTTCGCACATGTTTTTGGATGCGATGGTTTCCACTCCATGGTATTTGACATGATGGTTTCCGCTCCATGGTATAGGATGCTTCGGCATGTATAAATATGTATTATAACATTGAAAGGAACATAATGAAAAATCAAGCTCATAGTCCCAATTTTGGGATCCAAGGGAAAATCTTTGTGTATATGTGTTTTATGTGTTATGCACTCGCATTGTTTATTTTATGTTTTTTAGAATTCATATGCAAGTAATTTCCTTACGGGGTTAAAACCTACACCAACGAAGCCACACAACAACCTCTTGGTAGCGGTTGATATAATAACATCATGGACATGACTTTTACCAGTATTAACATAGGCCTTTCATGGAACAACATCCACAGGCTGCTCATATGCCCTTATGATACACAGATCTTTGATGAATATTTCATAGTAGCGATTTTGTCTTTTTTGTGTTGGTTTATAGACCTATATATGTATAGTTTTTGTTTTGTATATAAGTATCACACTATCTTTTCAGGGTTTCTTCTGGCAGTTTTGAAATATGTGCTATATGTAGCATCTACAGTATGTAATTTTCAATATTTACTAGCATTTGCACCAAATGTTGCAAAGAAAACGCCGTAAGGCATAAAATGACAAGAATCATGACATATGATATTAGAGAAGTGGATATTTTGTTGACCATTAATTAAGGAGTCTTGATTATTTAGTATATCATGATATTGAGTAGGTTGAATGCCTAGGTCCAATCCTTTCAAATCAATGAATCTTAGAGAAGTGGATCTTTTGTTGAGCATTGACAAAATAACTATTTTAGTTGACATAGAAACATTAATTCACTATTGAGAGGCACCATGGTGAACCCCTGTGGTAGAAACCATGAGCTTTCCTTTATTTAGCATGATATTATGCGAGACGTGGTTATGTATTTGACGAGGTAGAGGCCTATAAATAAACAAAAAAGGATTTTTAACTCTATTCCCAAGAGTGGAAAAACCTTATTTTTCAATATTGAATTGTCTCACTTCATCAAAAGATTGCAGTCTTTTAAATTAAAATAATTTTATACCTAAATAACTATAATTTTAATATTAAAAACATTGTAAAAAAATTAAAATATTCATGAATTGATTTTTCTTTATTTTATGAATTTTATTTAAAATAAATAAATATATAAACTAAAATAAATTTATATATAAATAGCTATAATTTTAATATTAAAGACTTTGATTTCCTCTTCATGTAGGAAAAGAGCTTCCAAGTTCCCTATCGTATTTAATGAATCCATACATACTTCCATCGTGGTGCACTCCAGAATATAAGTATTTAATTATTTAAGGAGTATAAAAGTTTTATTTATTTAATGTTGCAGATATAACCAGGTGGGCAATTCCCATTCAAAATTAAATAACCACGCCAGAAACATTAACTCTCCATATGAGATATGTTTGAAGTTAACCGTGAAAATGTCAAAAGGATAGTTGAAATTTGAAAACTATTCTCAAATTACATCCCTTGAAGCATAATACAACACACCTTGATAATTTTTGTTGTTCGCCACATTATACATGCCATATTCCTAGAGAATGTTTAATGACCATATCATATCAGATTTCTTGAACGTTTTATCGATGTGCATCTAGACAACAATACCACAACCATGGCCCTTTGCAACTCACGGGGTTTGTATATAGGTTTATAGGCCAAAACAAAAAAAAAAATTCTCTGGTGTTTAATTTGAATGCTTGATGACCAATAACTATTCGTGAGTATTTTCCTTTAATTTTAATGTTTGGTGGACATTAACTGTGATTGAGTGATTTTGCATAAATTTAAACTATGGTGCAACTGGAGATTATATTCGTGTGGATCTCCTGCATGACCCTAGATTGGTGGCTCATGATTATCTAATCTAGTAGAAAACAACACTAAGGTTTTGCAATGTGAGGAGCAATTACAAGAACTCTATTACATCCTGCCAAGGATTCAGGGCAACCATTAAAGTAATCAATAGTAGAATGCGATGATGGAAACAAAGAGCTCAGATACAATATATACACACCGATGCAAATGGATAGTTATTCTTTCACAATTTGACAACCTTTGTCATTTTATCCTTTTATACTTTTTATATTCTATACATACATGTCGGTACTAATAAATGAAATGTACACTTCAACCTTTTCCCAAATTAAATTCTTCAACTTTTTCTTCAATTCTTTCACAATTTGACAACCTTTGTCATTTTATCCTTTTATACTTTTTATATTCTATACATACATGTCGGTAATAATAAATCAAATGTACACTTCAACCTTTTCCCAAAATAAATTCTTCGAGTACTGCTCCATGCAAAGTTAACATTAAACTCTTCTTCAAAGTTTGTGAAAGCCACATTTTACACTAGAATTATCTTCAAAGTTTTAATCTGCACTTCTAAGCTATTTTTTAATCTAATACCACCTTGTGAAGTCATTTGGAGAATGCATTTGTTAATGAAGTGAGTGAAATATTTATTAAGTGACTAAGAAATATTTATTAAAACAAACATAAACAAGGGGGAAGTTTCACAATAACTTATTTATGGGAGAAGTTTCATAATAATTTATTTAGATGGATGGGAATTAAGAAACGAGCATTCATATTGGATGAGAAAATTCAGTAGGCATAGTGCACTTTACCAAGATGGCAGAGAAGGATGGAAAGAGACTTGTATAAGTGGACTTATAAGAGAATGGTCCATGTGCTACTATGCATAACAACTAAGCCTCGATACCAAGTTCAATGACTATAGTAGCGATGAAAACAAGACTTAAGGTAATGGTGTCGAAAGCCATCATGAATACTCTCTTTTTTTTCAGTTTTTAATAGTACCTTTGTCATGTCTCCCCCTTATTACAATAATCATTTAGCTAGATTAAATATATCTATATAAGTATAAAAAAAAATGAAACCAATGGAACTTTGAGTTTGGTAATTTAAATTACTTCCTCCGCAATATTATTACTTGGAATAAGGACAGAGATCAAAATCATATTGTTCATTCTATACCCTAATATTTTTTTGTTACAAATGTTGTAAATATAACCTGTAATTTATGGAATGCATATCCCTGTGCATTGTACCTATATTAAATACCAAAGATTGCCCTATGTGACGAATAATTAAAACCAAAGCTTATTTATCTTTAGACCATTCAATTTGTGATCTTAACATTCACACTTGCTCTGTCATGGCTTCGTGGCATGAGTAGGCCATCCCTCCTTAGCTGGACACCTCAGGATTCCTACTCCCATCAATAGTGGTGCACTTAGCTCTTTGATCCAAGGGCTATGATCTCTTTAGCAGATTTACTCATTCTAAGTCGCTAGAAATTGGCTCATTTGGTTCCCAAGCTCTTGACGCCTATTCAAGCTCTGCTCCTCCTACCATTGTCTGATTCTTTGTGTGTAGCAGGAACCTTGTCTTAGAGGGTTAGCCATGAAAACTGGGGCTATCTTCTTAATGGTAAGCTGTCGAATTTCTCCCCAAATCAAACTCTGTGCTACAATTCTCTTTAATCTATTGTTTTCCTTTCTTTTGTTTCTCTTCAAATCTGGATTTCATGATACTAATTGCTTACATGATGAATTTAAATAATAACCAAGGCTTATTTATCTCTGGACTGTTCAATTTGTGATCTTAACATTCACACCGGCTCTGCCATGGCTTCGTGGCATGATCAGGTCGTCCCTCCTGAGCTAGACACCTCAAGATTCCTACTTCCATCAACGGTGGTGCGCTCAACTTTTTGATCCAAGGGCTATGATATCTTCGATGGATTTAATCATTCTAAGTTGCTGTAAATTGGCTCATTCGATTCCCAAGCTTTTCGCGCCTATTCGAGCTCTGCTCCTCCTACCTCTGTCTGATTCTTCATGTGTAGCAGGAACCCTGTCTCAAAGGGTCAGCCATGAAAACTGGGGCTATATTCTTAATGGTAAATTGTCAAATTTCTCCCCAAATCAGACTCGGTGCTACAGTTCTCTTAAATGTGTTGTTTTCCCTTTTTTTTTCTCTTCAACTCTGCATTTCGTGATACTAATTCCTTACTTATCTTCTGTTCTTAGGGTTTGGTGGGTTCGAGCACGAGAATTCCTCTACTATCAACCCTTGTGGATTTCGGCTTATTTTGGCAATCACCGGTGTGCAAGTCTTCTGGGTATGCAATGGACCGAGGTGTTTCATATTTTGGCATATGTAAGGTTTTTGCATCCATAGAGTTCCTTGAGCTCCGCTTCGGTGCATGCTAAGGGTGCTATCGTTCGGTTTGTTTATGGCTACTCAGAGGGTTGGCACCTTTAATGCCTCATGATACCCTCTCGAGGCTTCCTCATAGACCTACTATTCACATTGCTCTCTAGACTGTACTGTTATAATTATGTTATTTTGGCCGAGAGCCTTGTAATTTCTTGCTGGCAGATTATTGTGTATTTTAATCTCCTTTCTAGAAGAAAACATGTTAAGTGGCCACGACCCTTATAAGCTCCTAGATTATGCTATACCTTGTTTTTTGAAGCCTCCCTTGAGTCGAGGCCCTTTTTGAAATTCTATATAAGTTATCTGGTATTCTAGTGAATTTTTGTATGGGAGTTGTGGTCATTTAAGGCTATATTCGCAGATATGTTGTCAATTTATCTATGGGTTACTAATGTCATAAATGTTATCTTGTTTTCTTCTATGAAAGGTATATTTTAGATTTTACGCATAGTTTGCATTCTCTGCTAATTAATTTGACATGCACAGACTTCTCTTGATTCTGTGTGTACGCTAATGTTCTTGACTTATTCAGTGTAGATTATCTTGATTTCCTTCTGCTATACAATTTTGTGTTCTGTTAATCAATTGAAATCATTTCACTTATGACAATGAGTTCACTGTTTGAAGGTTATTTTTCTTTTACTGCTATTGGGTTTATAAGTTAAAGAAGTGGGTAGGGTTTATTTCTTATGAAAAGAGCTTCTGCTCTTTTATTACCCGCTTAATAGCGCTCGACTTTATCTAGCGAATTTTATTGGATTAATTCCTTGTTAGAGTTTCCCTCCCTGAGCACCACTCCTACTTAAGCCCAAAAGTTTCTTCAGGGTTTTCTTTTGGAGACTAGGCTGCTACTCAATTTTACTAGAAATACTACAAGTTTAGCTGAAGTCTGCTTCATTTTCTGGGTTCACCAATCTACGGCTTAGTTCATTTCTCACACATTAAGTTATTTCTTCTTCGCACTGATTCACATAAGTGTCCTAGAGGCATCCTGCCATTCCTTTTGCCGCAGTGGTAATGTGAGAAGCCTCCCCATCAATTGTTGTTGTTGACAAACCGAAATCACCCAATATTCCATTCAAATTGCGATCTAAAAAGAATATTGGTAGTCTTGACATCCCTGTGAATTATCTTTGGAAGAATGTTGGCAGTCTTGAGATCCCTGTGAATTATCTTCGGAGTGGAACTCATGTGCAAGTATTCCAATCCCGCAGGTGGATCACAGGAAAACATGGTCAGCGTTTATATCATGAAAAGCTAATGTGTAGTATTAATGTGAGAAAGACATACCCTGGCCTGCGTCTATTAGTTCGGAACATTGTGCACTAGGAGCCCCAAAAAAAAAGAATTAGAACCAAATTTGTGATGGTTAAGCTTCTTAACGAGCTTATATTTCTCTGAGAAACGTACCATAAAGGCGGTCTTTGTTGCGCAAACAATTTCAGTTTCAAGCTCTCCCTGGCCATCACCATGGCCATGATTTATCTACAGAACCTATATAAAAACATTCTCGACTCCTTTTTCCCTGTCTTTAAACAAACTTCCCTTATCGTAAGTAAAGAAGGAGGCTCGCCACGCCTGATTTTCCATTGCCACAACACGCTAATAAGTTATGCCGACCAATGGGAAAACCATTTTCGCAAACTAATTTGTAACCATTTTGTAACTATTATGATCAAAGGGCTAAAACTTTTCCAATCGTCTAACATATAATCCTATGGCTTACAAAAATGATAGGTGGGTAGAGATGGGAGTTGATTTCAGAGGGAAACGCCTTACGGTGTAAATATAATTAATAAATAAATACATTGAATTATAAAACAAATATTATAATATTTTTCATGTTTTTT
>APFE031143360.1:2588-12747 GCA_000404065.3 Pinus taeda | reverse complement strand
CTGAGAAGTTCTCTTGGTGTAGAGAAACAATGGGCGTTTCAGGGCTGGAAAAATGACTAAGCTCTCCTGTGGCCCCCTATGGAAATAAAACAAAAAGTGGGAGATTGTTGGGTTGTGTTATATTCTTTCCACATAGTTAATAGGGGGATTGAGGGGTACCTGTAACCCCACTTTATGGGGTCCAGGGCAGCGCCTTGGAAAATTTTGGTTTTTGACCCTATGTTAGGTTGGGCGGGTCCACCTATGGCTTTGTGCATGATTTTCGCACACATTTTTTGGACGCGATGGTTTTCGGTCCATGGTTTTGGATGCAATGGTTTTTTCGGTCCATGGTATTGGATGCTTCGTCATGTATAAATATGTATTGTAACATTGAAAGGAACATAATGAAAAATCAAGCTCGTAGTCCCAGTTTTGGGATCTAGTGGGAAATCTCAGTGTATATGTGTTTTATGTGTTATGCTCTCACATTTTTATTTTTCATGTGATTTAGAATTCGTATGCAGGTAATTTCTGTACGGGGTTAAAACCTACACTAACTTCTTATGATGGCTTGGGTGATGTGAACATTTTTCCTGATGATTATGAGGAACAAGTTCCAGAAATTCAAATATTGTTAGTTTTGGATATAACCCTAAAGGATACTCCTACTAGATGGTGGGGTACAGATAAGTAGAATATAGAGGGTTGCAAGGAATGTCAAAGATTGATGTGGATAATATTTGGTCAGATAAACATAGAAATGGAGTCGAAATATGATGGTGAAACCTATCCTAGGGAGCATATCCAGATATGCACTAAAATATGGACGGAGATTCCACAAAAAGAATGGGTACGTGGGTTCACTCATACATTGGAGACAATTCATCAGAATTGGTACTTAGAAACAGAGCTTTGATATCGTACTGTGAGTTGGGAAGATACGGTTGATGCGTTTATATTGACATTTATCTTTGAATAATATTTTCCATATATAGATTCAGCCTTCAGATAGTTAGGAGGAAGATCTTTGAAAATACATCTCCAAGGACACGGTAACAACCTGATTTGATTGCGCAGATAGAACATGCACTAGAATGTTACAACCTTATTGCAGAAGAAGAAGAAGATATTTGCAACATTGACATAGAATAATTAGAAGTACACTGCAAATTAAATGGACCCGAGCCAGAGATACTAGATATAACAAAGCCAATAAAGACAAAAAAGGTAAATATAGGATCAGAAGAGGAACCAAATTTCGCAACTATAGGAGATTATTGGGATGAAGAAATAGTCAGTAAATTCACATAATTTCTTCATGAATATCAGGAGTTGTTTCCCACTAAGTTTTCCTAAATTAAGGGTATAGTAGGAGATTTAGGAGTTATGAAGATCCTCCTTAAGCCTGATGAAAATCCATTCAAGAAAAGACCTTACAAATTGAATCCAAAATATAAGGAGAAAGTAAAAGTTGAATTGGATAAAATGATAGTAGTAAGAGTCATTGAACTTGTGGAAGAATCAAAATGGGTAACTCCTATGGTGGTACAAAAAAAGAAAACTCAATGAGATATCAGGATATGTGTTGATTTTAGGAAGTTAAATGATGCATGCTTACATGATCCTTTCCCTACCCCTTTCACAGATGAAGTATTAAACAATGTAGGAGGTCAGGAAGTTTATTCATTTACAAATGGAATTTCAGGATATCATCATACTATAATTGCACCTGAAGATCAACTTCAAGCCACCTTTTCTATAGAATGCCATTCATATCAATACACAGCGATGCATTTTAGACTAATAATTCCCCTACTATATTTTCGAATGTGGTGGTCACAGCTTTCAAAGAATATATTCACAAGGTTTTGCAAGTATATTTTTTGATTGGACAGTATTTGGGTTGTTAAGAAAATATACTACAAGTTTAAGACTTATGCTTGATACATGTGGACAATATCGAATCTACTTGAACTTGAAGAAGTGCATATTTTGTGTACCTTTTGGTATATTATTGGGATATATTGTTTGCAAGCAAGGAATGATGGTGAACCTAGAAGAAATTGCTATCATTGTGCACATACCTCCACCGAAGATAGTAAGACAGCTTCACACTACATTGGGACATACAGGATATTACAAAATTTTTATCAAATGATATGCCCATCTTACTGTGCATATGGAAAAATTGTTGAAGAAAGATGTCACTTTTCAATGGGATGAAGAATGTCAAAAGAGCCTCGACATATTGAAGGAAAATATGGTAGTTGCTTCATGTACATGTGGATCTTCTTGTATAGCTCTAGCGTTGGGTCCTGGTGCATATGCTCTTCTTTTGATGTTTCTTGATTCTTTTCCTCCTACTCTTCATACTCTATGTAAAATAATTTATTCTTAGCACACTTACAACATTTAGTGTATTTTCTATCACAATTGTAACAAAGCTCTTTTTCTCTTTTTTCTTCCAATTGTTGTGGTGTAAACCTTGTAGATTGTGGAAAGCTAGGAGAAGGAACACTTCCATAATTGTAGTCATGAGTGGTTGGATTCCTTGTTTCCATAATTTCACTTTCAATTTTTCTTGCCCAGTTGAATGCCTTCTCCAATGAATCAAGTTCCCAAAGATGAAGCTCATGTTGAATGTTATCCTTTGAAGTGCCTATGAAGACATCAATCCTTTGCTTCTCTCGAATATCACTTACCCTTATATTTAATTTTTGAAATTCCTCAATGTGCTCTTCCATTGAACATTTTTGTTTGAGATTTATCAATTATCTAAACAAGGTGTTTCTCTTTGTATCCTCATAATGTGCTATCATTTCCTCCGTGAAAATTGACGATGTAAAAAGTGGTTTATGAGAACAAAGCCCTTTATACCATAAAAATTGATCCGGTTCTAAATATGAAGATGCAATACATAACTTTTGTAATAGTTTCAACTCATGTAGGTCAAAATATTACTCCATCTATTGTATCCAATTTACCAGATCCTTGCCAACAAACTTCCTCATATCGCCTTTTCTTGCTTTTAGGGGCTCAATCTTGAAATGACTGTAACTTTGTAATTTTGGATCTTATAGTTCTGAAATCGTGACCTACAGTATCGTGCTATGTCCTCTTTCCAATGCCACTAGCCTGATTGAAATTATATTCTCCAAGAAATAGTCATGCACAATCTCCCAAGATGACCTGATTATATACCTTTTTAGTATAGCAAAATTGTACGAAGTGCCACGTGTCACTATTTTCACATTAGCATCTAAAAAATATACACAAGAAACTACAGTCTGTCCTCTTTCTGTAAATTCTGACAAAATTGCAATCTGAAGCTCAGAGAGACAGTTATGATGATTTTCCCAAGATGACATGTTTGGAATGTGTTCGGTGGTTTGCAAAAACCCTAACTTCCTGAGACTATATATCCTAAAATATAGTGAGATAGGATTTGAAATTCGGAGCCAAGGTTCAGACCGATTCCTTCTAAAATGGGTTTCAGTTTAGCTTTTGAAAATTTGTAGTGAAAGCATTATAAAGAAAATCCCACGATGACTTATTTTAGTTGAAATTTTGGAGCTTGCAAAAACCCTAAATTCCTTAGATGATATCTCCAAAATGTAGCGAGACAAACTCTAAAATTGGGACCTGAGGTTCAGTGCGATTTCGTCTCAATTGTTCTTTCTTTTTCACTTCTGAACCATTACAAAAAAATTTATATAAAAAATGCCATGATGACCTATTTAGAGCAGCGAAACCCTAGAATCCAAACCTCTCATACTAAATGTTATGAAACCAGCTCACAAATAGATAGAAAAGATAGATCAACGCCTTAGAATTTGGCCTTTTCAAGGGGGAAACCTCCTTTACATTACACAAATGAACAATTCTTGGATGATACAAATGAAAAGACCTCCTTTCTATATATAGGATTCTAATGGGTCATAATATAATCAGAGCAGACATAACAATAATAATGTAAGGGCACAACAATATAATAAGGTGTTGTACTAATAACAATAAGGGGTTACACTAGTAGTATACAGACCTAAGACATTCCTTGTTATTAATGGAAGATAACATAATGCTTAAGGGTGACGTCAACTTCTCAATGGAACATGTTGAATCTTTGGGAAATCATGCATAGATAGAAAACCTCTCAGATTGCTTTGTCAAGATGCAAGAGAAAAATAATGTTATTGACATACTAATAGCATGAATTAAGCGACTTGAAGAAATCATAAAATTGGGGATGACATGCTAGCCACAAGGCTCGATTGATTTCTTTTCAAAAAGTCTCCGATGAATAAATTTGACATGATTTAGAAATGAGTACGGTTAAGTGGCATCTTGGATCACTCATCAATATGCTTAGAAATTTCATGATTATAACCAAAGTCTGATGATCCTTTTAAATTCAACTCAACTTGGGTAAGAGATAAAGAATAACATCATACTGTTAAATAAACTCGGTAGGTAAACCCATTGAATGAAGTCAACTAGGTGTATGAACCTTTCTCCACAAACATGAACTTACCAAAGAAAAGGATGTTAGACTGCAGAAAGGCCAAGAAAAATGGGGAAGAGGACACTCTCATAAACATTGAGGATGAGCTTCCTAAGCTAGAAGATCCAGCTAGTAGTGGATATGAAACGATGGAAGAAAATTCAGATTATTCATCTAGAATCTAAGAGATTCAAGATATTGAAGGATAGGGAATAAACTTGGAGGCTTAAGAGGAGATCCATCTGGTTACAATCTGTATACGACAATACAAAATTCTTTCAGCATTACGCCAAGGGCTAGAAAGAAGTTAGCACAATCTCGGCACTAGCACGTGACGAAGGTTCAGCTATACAATCTTTCAAAGGTCATGCAAATTTGGGCATCTTACAGTCCAGGAAATTATTTAAAGCACCTTAGGATGCCACACTAGCAAAAATTCTAAATATTGCAAGACTCTTTCCTCTTTATATAGATGAGGAGGTAGCTAAGGAATTAGATGGGCCAGTGGCTATAGAGGGATTGGAAGTTGTGCTTAAATGCTTTAATAAATATAAGAGTCTTGACTATGATGGTTTGCCTATGGAATTCTACTTTGCTTTCTTTGATCTGATTGTACATGATCTTGTCAAGGTTATTGAGGAATGTTGGCTAAATGATAGCATGTATGATGCTTTTAATGAAGCTTTTATTTCCCTTATCCCCAAATATGACAACCCCAAATCCTTCAATGACTTTGGACCCTTCTACCTTTGTAATTGTATCTACAATATTATGTCAAAAATCATTGCAAACCACATCAACCCTATCCTTTCCCAACATATAACACAAGAACAATTCGCCTTTTTTGAAAATTGTCAAATCCACGAAGCTATAGGAATTTCTCATGAAGGATTTCATTCTATGAAAAATTAAATCTAAAGGACATGATTTTCGAAATTAATTTATTGAAGGCTTTTGACAGAACCACTTGG
Source organism: Pinus taeda (assembly GCA_000404065.3). NCBI lineage: Eukaryota > Viridiplantae > Streptophyta > Pinopsida > Pinales > Pinaceae > Pinus > Pinus taeda. The sequence goes on along the minus strand of APFE031143360.1, from coordinate 7,293 downwards.
TTATATTTGAGGATCTGACTGACTCATTTTGGATTTCCTCATGCTTTCATTAATTGGATAATGTGTTGTATATCCACTGTTTCATATAGTATCCTCATCAATGGGTCTGCTTCCAACTGTTTTCATGCAAAACGTGGACTTAGGCAGGGTCGCCCATTATCACCATTAGTAATGGATGGTCTGAGTAGATTAATCATCGAAGATAAGAAGCAAGGTAGAATTAAAGGTGTCAAAATCGTAGACGTCATCATTTTGTCACATATATTATTTTTGGATGATATCCTCATCTTATTTAATGGCAAGATCACCGACTCTATTGTGTTCAATCCCACTTTTAAATTATTTTGAAAATCCATTGGGATGGTCAACAATCAAGGGAAGTCTACACTAACAACTATTAGATGTTCACAACTCCAAATCAACTATGTTCTTCAGAGGATTCCATACACAATACTCCCTTTTGAAGAAGGACATAAGTATCTAGGATTCTACCTCAATACCAATAGCTACAAAATTATTGATTGGACATGGAGGTAACCAATGTTGAAAAACAATAAACATCTAGCACAATCAATGGTTACCTTGGGCATGATGCCTTATTCTTATCAAATCAATATTAGAGGCAATTCCTATCTATTGGATGTCACTGGCTTGGATCCCAAAATGAATTATATCCAAAATTCAAAAGTTATGTCGCAAGCTACTATGGAGACGTTAAAATGAATGTAGACCATTTTCTAGGATAAAATGAGATTAAATTATATTACCAAAGAAATGGGGAGGCTAGGGAATGAAGAATCTATCTCGCTTTAGTAAGGCCCTTTCTACTAAAATACAATGGCAGATACTCTCCAAAAAAAATATTTGGATGGAAGTGGTCACGGAAGGGTACATTTACCCTCCATGGATTGATGATTAGATTAGGAGCCCCAACTAGAATAGAACTGCTATACCAATAATTTGGTGAGCTATTTTGAATTCTATGGAATACATATGTTTCAGGCTACTTTGGAAAGTTGGACTGGGCCCCAAGGTTTGCATCAGGGCGAATACTCGTTCTGGAAGTGGAAATGTTCATATTCTTCTACCTAAACTCATTCAGCATTTGGATACAGCTGAGATAAGGACACTAAACGAGATCGTGGATTCTGACAATTCTACCACTTTTGGTTAATCTTGGAAGTCTACATTGAACTTGGGGATCCTAGATAGATAACATCAATAATGGTCAAGTTATGCAAATACACTCTCGTAAGATTATATTCAAATTCGGGATAGAGAGGATGATTTATTCTAGGCCATATCTCATCATGGTCATTAATCTCCAAAAGTAGGATATCCCTTTATATTCGAAAATCATGAACCTTAGAATACTATTTGGTGGTGGCATCCACTGTTGAAGTTAAAAATCCCTCCCAAAGCCAAGCTATTTATGTGGTGTCTTCTTCTCAACAAAGCCCCTACAAGTGATATCCTACAATGTTTCTCCTTCCATGGTCTGAATTGGTGATTTCTTTGTAGATGTTGTTCAGAAAGTATTGGTAATTTATTTCTACAATGCAAGTTTGTGATTCAATTATTGAATATGGTATATTAATTGATGGACATTCCATATAGATGGGAAGGATAATCAATTTTCTACGCTTGGGAATCCTGGTGGAATTAGGTCCACCCTTCAAAGCTTCGTAACCTTCCTCTGTTAGTAGGTTGGAGTATATGGATTACTCAAAATAAACTCATTTTCCAAGACAAAGCAACCAGTTGGAAATTATCATTATCTCATATTATGGCTCTGTATATCTTGATCCTGGATTATGACACCAATAAAATAAACAAGAATATTTTTGCTGAAACCATCAATAAATCTATATCCTAGGCTTATTTTGATGGTTTACCTCAACAATATGGTTGTGGTGGGGGGGGCATATTATATCTTAGAGATGACCATTATTTAAAAATGAGTATCGGTTTAGGGAGAGGCACAAATAATTATTCTAAAATCAATAGCCTCACACTCCTTATGTTTTCTTTTTGAGAAGGGATGCTGCCAATTACAGATATTTTGCAATTCCAAACTTGTTATCAATTAGTACAATCTATAGGATGAATTTCATGTGCACACACTCAGAAATTTATTAGAAGAAATCTATGCTATTAAATCTCGTTTTAACTATATTTCTTGTTGGCATATCTACAAAGACAGAAACCAATTTTTTTACAACATTTCTAACTGTTGGGTTGTGTTATATTCTTTCCATGACTAGATCATATAGTTAACTAGGGGGTTAAAGGGCAAGCATAGCCCCGCCCCTTCGTTGCACCAATTGTGTAGCGAGGGAGGGTCATAGGGGGTTTGAGGGGTACCCATAACCCCACTTTTGGTTTTTGACTTATCTGAAATTGAATCTACTTGTAAATTCTTTGCAAGGTATTCAATTCAGTAACATACATGTTTAAAAGATGTACATGTCTTACAGTTAAAAACAAATGAAATTTTCAGCTATTCATGACCCATTTAAGTATAGTAGAATTATTTCCTTTTACTATTTAACAAACTGAAACAAATTTGTTCTGAAAAATAACTCAACCACAGACGAAAAATAAGTTGATAAAGTAGTTCACCCCTCCTGGGCTACATCTGCTGGGTCCAAGGCTCCCAAATGGGCATGTCCTTGTTTTGATTAAAAGCTCAAAATGAATATAGAGTTGAATAAAAGCCTCAACAGGTGAAATAGACTATAAAACTTGATTCAGAACACTCAAATCAATCAGGAATGACTATTGGTTCTCCTCTAAGGGGTACCTGTAACCCTATACAGCTCTCACAATACTGGGCCCTAGTGGCTCCTAGAACTTCCACGGAGCAAAAACACCTGCAAACGACCTTTGATTGCTCTCTAACCTGTGCTAATGGCTTCAAAATCATCTGAATAGTCAAAATCAAAAAACAATTCGTCGAAAAAGGACTTCCCTAGCCAAAGTTATGGCTCATTGATGTTTTCCCCCAATTAGGCCTAGAATCACTCCAGCTAACTGTAGTTGAATCCAGTTAACTCCGCGAATTATGGCGGGACCGCCCAAATTTGGTGCTCCGCCAATATTCCCGCCAGTCTGACTGAGCCTTAACTGCTGCTGGATAACTGCATGTGACTGCATTTCCAGGCTCGACGGTTCTGCGTAGGATTCTGGGCAAAACGGTTAGCGGAACAGGTTCTTTAACTACACGTTTAACGTTTAAATGTGAACACGTTTAACAACATTTAAACTTAACATAACTTATTTCCCATCGGTGGTTATGGTTTATAGCCCAGGTTTTTGGGCACGTGGTCGCATGGACGGGGCTGGTAAGGCACGACATTTGTGGAGAGCAGGTCATGTGTTCAAACATCTCCATTGCCAACTTTTTAATGCATGCCAAAAAACTGAGCTGACGTCATGATGATGTCACCTGGGCCACATGGTGGCCTTCGGGCCTACCACGTGGTAGCTTGCCATTCGCTGCTCGAAAAGGAATATTCTCTAGAATATTTTGGGAATATTCTATTCTAAATGTTTTTTGAAAAAAAAAATCAAAATTTTAATGTTATTGGGCAATTTGTCTTTTTGGCATAACTTCCTCATACAGAGACCATTTTTCGAACCGTTTGCAGCATCGAAATCAGGAGGACGAGCTCTTTCCAGTTGTTAAAGTTTGAACTAGTTCTAAGAACTTTAATTTTTGAGCATTTTACAACACTTGGGACATGAGCACCTGATCAAGCCTCCCCATTGGGAAGCTTTTGGACCCCAAAAGCCTTCAACTACCTGCTAAAGAGGTGACGGTACAGCTCCCTCACTCTATCCACCTCCATCCATTTTTCTTTGTTCGGTTTGTTGCCTTTGAAACCAACCCGAACATAATCTACACTGCCCCTCCTTGAAGTGCGTGTCCTTCTGTCAAGGATTGTATCTTCTTTCATCTCATCTAAGAATTCTGGCAAGAAGTCTTCTATAGATGGCAGTTGAACAACACTTTCATGATCAGCGATCAAAGGAGGTTCATACAAATGTAAGTTCTCCACATTGACAACAAAATACATTTGCATGTAGGAATGCAAATCTAATTGAAAAGCATTATTTCCAACTTTCTTAGGGATTTTGAATGGACCATAATGAATAGGCTTCAGATTTTTACCTTCTCCTTGCATCCTTTCCTTACTAATGTACATCCATACCTCATCCCCTTCTTGAAACTTGTGATTGACTCTATGCTTGTCGTGTCTTTCCTTGTACTTGCCTTGACTCTTCTCAAGCTGTTCTTGAATTTTTTGATGTATTTGCTGAATTCTTTCAATGAATGAACGAGCTTTGTCAATATCACTATGTCCCTCAATGGCGAAATCTTTCTCAAGAATGAAATCAAGAGGTGATTTTGGCAAGCAACCAAAACAAGCTTCAAACGATGAGGTGTTTGTGGAAGAGTGCTTGGCACGGCTGTAAGCATACTGTATGTAGTGCAAATGTTCATCCCAAAGCTTGGGATGCTTGCTGAATAACCTCTCAAGAGGTGCACAATGGTTGTGTTCACAACTTCTGTTTGTCCATCTGTTTGCGGATGGAAAGCAGTAATTTTCTTCAATTTTGTGTCCATCATCTCCCATAGGTTGGACCAAAAATTCCCCACAAATATGGAATCCCTGTCACTAATAATGGAAGTAGGAAAACC
>APFE031143358.1:21932-51205 GCA_000404065.3 Pinus taeda | reverse complement strand
GGTTTCCCCCTCGAAGAGGCTGAATTCTAAGGCATTGATCTATCTTTTCTATCTTTTCTTGAGTTGGTTTCATAACAAGACCCATTATTGGGCTAGAGGAATTCGTTCGTATACGCACTTATAATTTTACTTCACCACAAAGACCCGAAGTCTGTATAACGCAGTTATGGCCACGTAGGTAAGTGTCTAAACTCATTTTCCAGTTGCATAAACTATATTTCAAAAGCTGCATGCCTGTGGAAATGGTTTGGATTAAAGGGAATCGGTGGGCAGTCAATTGGCCACCCTCAGCTAGTTACATAGCCTCGTGAGATATGAACAAGCCAGTTACATTGCCTCGTGAGATCTGAACAAGCCAGTTACATTCAAAATCGCCGCCGAGATGTGCAGCCAACACGTGTGGAGTGTCCATTCAAGGAAAAACCGTCAAGACTGGTAGTGGTGGTGGCGGTTAATGGCAGAGGAGAAGTGATGGCAGCTAGAAATGCGTAGAGAAATCATGGCTGTGACATTGGATCAACGGCCCGGTCCGACCACCTCACTCCCTCACAACGAATCATGTCGAAATTAAAAGATGCTCCACTGAAACTCACACCACCTTCTGTCATTTTGAACTTGCAATGTCCTCGACTGGAGTACACGTCTGCTGCTTCCCAAAAACTGTTAGCCAATCGTCCTCAACTAGATTTTCTACTTGTGTTCAAAATTCTCCCGCGTATTGGGCTTGCTCAGAGGCGCAGTGACATTCTACGGGAACCGGGGAGGTCTTCTACAGGAAGAATCCTATAGGGGGTACTACACAGCTTTCCGGAGCAGGGAAGCCTTGGATCTCTTGCTTCGTTGAATTAGGAGCTCTAAACAAGGTAGGCTCGAAAAAATCCTCTATGCATGGTATGTTTTGGAAAGGTGGTGAATTGAAAGAAAGGCGTTTGCCTGTGTATTGCACTGGGTTTCCAGTTGTTTCTGCATCAAGATCCCTCTCCACGTTTCCTGTTTCTAAAATTCTCCTATAAGAAAGACATATGCAGCTGCGAGAGCCAACCTGTGGATGAAAATCTTAAATTTGCATATCTGAATGCATGCTGAGAAGAAAACTTGGTCTCTGTCCTCTGCCTATAGAAGCAAAACTCTTCCTTTCATAACTAGATAGCTGAGAGCTAAGTTACAACAATCGTGAAACTAGGGAATTGTTGCTCATTGATACTAAACAACCGAGGAATTCTTCCTTGAGTCCAGGGGGAAACCATAAACAACATTCCCTTTTCTGACCAAAGCATAAAAAAGGAGCACTCTCACCATGCCAGGGGGATTCATAAGAAGGGAACCCTTGGACTCCAACAAATTGCGTGAGAATCCTGAGGTGTTGAACCTTTTCACACAAGCCAATTAGATGTCGTTCTTTGACAAAATCCAGGGTCACGACGAGGAGATAGTTGCAGAATTTTTAATGTCCCTGAGATCTCAATCAAAGACACATGCCATAGTCAATTTTAGGGGTTTGACCCTAGAGCTTACCCTGAGCTCATTAGTTGAGTTACTGGTCTGCCATTAGGGATATCGTGGAGCAAAGAAGAGAGGACATTGGGCCAAGCTACCAAGAAAGCATTCTTCCTGCCCGAGGAACATCCTGTAGAGGACAAAAACGGAGTGAGGAGAGCCAGCTTGCCTCCTCTCTGGAGGGAAGTCAGTTTCCAAATCATGAAGTATATTACTTGTGAAGGAAGATTCAACATTATCTATGGTTATCATTTCAGGTTGTTGTGTTAACTTAGACATGGAATTGATTACCTCCAGAAATGAAACTGAGCATTCCCTATTTTCTTCTTCAGTCACTGGTTGAATGTGGGACAAAAATGAATGAAGGGATTCCAGACCAGTTGGCCCATCATGGGCTCATCAAATAATTAGTAGAAGATGCCCTGCACACCTACACTGTCCCCATATCATGGGAAATCTTCCTAAACATGTCTAGGGATGGCAATATCAGAGTTTTGGCAAAAAATATCACCCCATCCAACAGTGAGGAAGAAGAACACATTGAAAAAGGTGAGAAAACCAATGATGAAGAAACGCAAGACATTCAGGCACAGCAAGAACAGAGAGGAAAAGGAGAAATGGGCTAGGTTGCCGAGCCTAAAATAGAGGTGTAGACAATAGCACAAACACCATGGGAAAAGAGGATTCAGAGTATGGTAGAAAAGGGTGAAAAACCCCAAATAAAAGCTATCACAGCCAAAGAAGGCATGTCCAAACAACAGGGGAAGACACATCCTGAAATAGCAGCAACACAGCCAGAAACAGTTGACACAGGGGCTTCTACAGGAAGCAGAGAAAAAGAACAGCAAGAGGAGAAAGCAAGGAGGAGCACATGGATCAAAGTAGGCAGACCCCAACCTAAATCAGAAGCACCAATTGTCATTGAGGACACCACCCCTAAGCCAAAAGAAGAGTCCCCTACAAAGATATCCATCACCTACGAATGAGGAAGCCCAAAAAATTCCACCTGGAAAGAGAAAATTAGGCTGGTGGACTCAAAGACAACTCTACAAGAAGCTGAGGAATCTCTCCTAAGAAACTCTGGCTAAGCTAAGAGAGACCAAGAAACTGGAGGAAAAGACGATGAAACACTCACAGGCAGAAGAAAAGATAGAGAAAATATTAGATCCTAGCCCTTAGCCTAGCTTGGGCTCATACTATAACCTGTTAGAGGTCGGGAAGATAATTCCCCAGAAATTTGTGGTGCGACTTTTATTTGCACTGGAAGAAGAAAGAATTAGGACTCACACGTGGATGCAGATTGCTAAATCCAAGGGAGTGGCAGACATAGGCCACCTGGAAGAACAACTCAAGGAATCAAGAAAGGAATTGGCTATGGTAAGGCATGTGGAGAGCAGTCAAGGGGGCAAACTATAGGAAGAGAACCGACTGCTGAAACAACAACTGTAGCTCTAGGGAATTCACAGAGAAGATAGGCCCCCCATCTTGTGAGAACATCAACAATAGGAAAGTCCTCCAAAAGACAAAGCAACCCCTGATGAACAACAGAGAAAGGACGGGCTGCAGGCTGAGGTTGAGGCACTAACAAAACAACTACAGGAGAAAGAATTACAGGCAGTAGGGGAAATACAATCTCTAAAACACCAGGTACAAGAAAAGGAAGCCCAATTGGCCTGCATGGCCAGCTGGGCAATAGAAGCTTTGCAATTTTCGCAACCAGCCAAGTCATATGCCTTATACCTTAAAGATCAATGGTGGTAGTTCCAGATTAACACCTTGGCCCAAAGGGGCACCATTCATTTCAAAATTACCATCAATTCATGGCTTTGTGTGACAATAGCTCGGCAGAGGATAAGGCCAAATTATTAGAGTTCTATTTACACAATCTAGCCCTTCCTAACATGAATTTGTGGGACCTAGTGGGAGATGTGCAACTTATGGCCATGGCCTCTTGGTTAAACCACGAGGAAAAAAGGGCAGTAGAGATTCGAAATCTCATGAACAGGGAGCTAGGGGAGCCGATCATGACAGAGCAGAGCCGAAAGATCCCTCAGCTTTGATATATGCCCACCAGCACTTGACCAATAACCCTCAGGCTCTACCAGACTACATTGAATGGCAAGCTCAAGCTATTTCCCATTTTGAGGACATGGAAAGACTGCTGGGGGATAATTGCATGCATGCTTGCACAAGAAGGTGGAACACACTATCCCACAGTCTAAAAATAAGAGAATACCACACCCCAACAAGGATGAAGGAAGCCTTGGCAAGAGTACCCCTCTATAAGCAGTCAATGCAAACTCTGTAGGCCAGCTGGATCGACCTAAAGTACAGTCCTCAATTGCTCTTAGGACTGCTAGAAGGAGTCAAAGAAGAAGAGAAACATAGGCAGTGGGAGGAAATAGAAAGAAAAGCAGGATTTCATGACAAGGAAGAAGACATCACCTTGGAAGCCTGGTATGTGAGAGAGGCAGTTAAAGCAATCAATGACGATGAGCTAGATTAGTTTCTCAGAGGATGAGCAACCCATTTAGCAGGGGGCTGATGATGAGCCCCAAAATTGGGTAACTTATTGGGCTCATTTTGCCTAATTATTCTTCACCAATTGACCATTTTTCATAGTTCATGCATGTTTTTGAGTATATTTATGTTAATTGAACGAATGAGGATAGTCACTTTACCAAGAAGGCTAACACGTGGTTATTGTAGATTTTTTGACAACTTTTGGACCAAGGCCAAGCATTTATGAGCCAGATGATAGCCAAACATGAGGGAACAAGGGTGAGGATTTGTAGGAAGGGTGTCTCCTCTACTAAATTCCCCCTTCCTCGAATTCTCCACCCTCAACTCGGAGTTCAGTAGGCCACCAAAAACGATTCCTAAGGGCAGCCGAGTAGTTTTGTGAAAAGTGACTGTTTACCGGCAGTTTGAGCAGCCGAGCCCCTTGAGTTAAGGAGGCTATTGGAAGACCCCATAGTGTATAAGAAGGAAGGATTCCAGCCTTCGTAGGTTACTTTTGGAACATTTGTATTGTGCACTCTAGTGCTGCTCTGTTTTTGCTCATTTGTGGAGATTTTGCTGTAAACATTTCTGTGACATGGTTATTTTCTGAATAATGGAGATCAGTTTCATATTGCTTCAATTCTGAGCTTCTTTTCAGGAGCCTGTAGCTCTTGGGGTTGGGCCCAACCCAAGTGCCAGGACCTCCTCTGTGTATTGTTATATGATTTTTGCTATATTTAATTAATTTCTGCTAGTAGGTTACAATCTGGTTTGGTTATTTAGTTCATTTTTGCTGATAGAAATAATTGCTCATGTTTTAAGCTAATTTAATAGGTTGGTAACAGAAAATATATTCAAAAAGGGCTACCAAGCAATCCCTGATCTCACCTCTCCCTCCTTGGGACCATGAGTTGAGAACAAGGTGTCCTTGCTGCCATAAAAACACTGCTCTTACTTCTTCATGCAATTTCTAGTGTTAGATTCGTAGTTGTAAAAGTTGGTTCCAGTTGTGATTACATGCTTAGATCCATTCTTGAGTGGTTTCCATCGTTTTTTTACATGAATTGCTGCCAATAAACTTCTGTTCATCATACTTATGGCTTCTAGGTCCACTTAGGTCAGAATAGCTAGATCTTTGGTTTTCTTAGTCTTCGTTGGTTAGTTTTGGAAAATAATGTGCAGAGCACCTGTGATACCTCCTCATCTATCCTTACCCCATCCATGCAATCTGCTTCGTCCACTAACTCAGATCCTTGCCTCTCTTTTGCCATGTTTTCACACTTTGCCCTAGTTCCTACATGCTTGATCAACATTGCTTCTCTTATCTTTGAACCAACCCAATCGCCTTAGCCACTCTCCATCCTCAATCACCAAGTCCTAGACCTCCTCCCACACTTATCTTACCACCATACCCACTTCTTCACCTTTCTGCCGCCATCAACCCTTCAAAATTCCCTTTCGAAACATCCTGTAGAAGCTACAATACATCCTGTAGAAGCTCACGAAAGCGGTTTCTTGAGATCTGATCACTATGAAACTCTCTGGAAGGGTGCTAGGGACCCCTTAGGCCCTCTTATCACCTTCCCAACCTCCTGCAAGCATTCCCTCTCACCAATCCACCTCTGCACAATCAAAAATAGTTAAAGCACATGCATAATAATTCTGCTAACTTACTCCAAAATACAAAAATATGCTTCTTTTCAGATTTCACTTCAGAAATAGCTTAGGCACATGCACTTAACCTTAAAAATAATCAATGGCATCTCTTTCGATAGCTTTCATCCTCTTTCTTGCATCAGTAGGGCTAGTTGGTAAAATTAGGGTTTGCTAAGGTTTGCATTTCCTTTCAGCTTTTCAGTTTCTTTCTGCAAGTAAATTAGCCTCCTTTGAGTTAGCTTTCATCCATCAGTTAAAAAGATTCTTCTAAGAGCTCATAGAAGTTGGCTTAAGCTCCTGGCGGACTTGTGCCAGCTGATCAAGTGAGAGCCGCGGCAAGAGCTAGTACTTGTGCATAGAGCACCGTCCCTTCCAAGTTTGTTACGAACTACCAGGTTGATAAAAGTAAAGAAGGGAGTCCCAGGAGTTGTAGCATTATTGCTGCAATACTGGAGCCCACCAGATATCTCAAAGCTCATTAAGGTGGATGATGATGAACCAGCCATGACTCTTGCACCTACATTGATTGTGGAGGTAGTGCAACCATCCACCATCCCTTCTACAAGCCAACCTTAGCTAGTATTCTCTCTGCAAGGTATCAACCCACCGTATATTGACTCTAATGCACCCTCCACACATTTTGTTGACAATTCCATTGATGGGCCTCCACTAGATACCATCAATTCTCTTCCAGCTAATGATGTTCATTTTCCCGAAATGGTGTCAAATTTTGCCAAGAAACCATAAGTATGTAGATATCCCATTCAAGAAGTGTAAAAAGGCATTCTAGTATCACCTATGTAGGACCATTATGATCGATCGATTGCTAGTGGTCAACCCTTGTAGACAAAAATCCCATTGGTTGATTCTCTTTCTACTAAAGATTTCAACATTAGTCTTTTACACAACTATTTTAGTTCCTCAGAGCATCTTCCTTACAACTAGAAGAGCGGATGACCTTAGTAGACCTAAAGTAGTTTGAGCTCACTCAAGTCCATGAGAAACAACATCAAACTATAACTCAACTAATGCAAGACCGATATATACTGCAACAATAACTCTATTAAGTTAGGGAGGAAAGCGATTAACTTCAATAGTAAAAGGACAAAGTCAAGCAAGATTTTGTCAAAATTTAGGCCAAGCTTATTCAGATGTAGCCACCATTTTCAGAGGCAAGTTCTATGTTTCCAAAAGATATTTTAACTTATGAGCCAATTCAATGTTAGAGTTTCTCGAGAGTGACTAGACTATTCTCGCACCTAAGAACAAATATTTCCAATGAACCATTTTTGAGTTGCGGGAAAAAGTACCAAACCCCATCGTAGATTGTATCAAGTGGATTGATCAGGTTATGGAGCAAGGCACCACTCTTCTCTCCAAGTTTTAGAGGAAAATTTAAGACTCTTAAAATATTTTTAGTCAGGCGCAAGATTGATCAGGCCTTCTCGCCAAATGCAATCAATTAGTATATAATTTTCGAGAAGAGGTCTAATTTCAGATCTCAAGTGTACCATCCAGGAAAAATATTTATGAATGTACAAGCTTAATATAGATGCAGATATTTAATGGAATGGATTGCTCGCAACCCAACCCAAGAAACCAAATACTGATACAACACAACATTTTTTGATAAGAGTTCTACTTTGATAGGGACCTGCAAAGATCACTTGGATATGTATAACTACTTTTTTTCGTAAATTTTTGGAGATTATTCCTGAGTTGGGTCCATCATTTGAAGGAGAAACATCTAAATAGGAAAATGAGGCATAAATATAGTTGAGTAGCTAAAGGAAGGACCAAGTGAACAAGTGAAAGTTTGAATCGAGGGTGAGTCAATAGATTATGGTCGAGGCTTGTTGGGTCCTTATTTTTTTGGATAGTTTCGATTAGAATATGGTTGCATAGAACATGTAGCACAGGATGGAGAAGAGCATGGTTAATTTGGCTTAAGGACAACAACAGAAAAGAAGGAAGCGACAAGCAGAGGACTGATTTCTTATGTTGGAATTAGTCATATCTGCAAAAGAAGGTGTTGCTGCTGCTACAAAATCCTCCAAAATTTGGCATACATTAAAATTTGAAGCCTTCCTTTAATCATGTGAACTGTCATTTCTAGTTGTTAGAGTGATTCTACACTTATTTTCTAAGTTTCCAAGTCCCTTTCTAAAGGAATCCCAAGTGTCGTCTTTTGTTAAAGGAAGTGTCATTCTTTATGAAAAAAATTGGCACATCCTTAAGAGGCAATTTTGATGCATTATCCTATATTAATAGGTCCTATCTATAATAGGGACATGCATTGGACTCATTCCTAAGGTGTTTCAAATTTTCTCTTCACAATCGACACTTGTGTCGCAAAGATATACCTTAAGTGTCACACTTGGAGGTAAGTGTCGTTTTGTTGTCATTTCAATCAATACATATTGATGTTGGGTATTGAGCATCCTATTTTTATGTGATTGATGATTTATGAGTGTGTGATCAAGTTCAATTATTGTTATGCTCTAATTCTTACCTTCTTGTCACATTGATCCCACACCCATTCATTTCGGAGTTATCATTGTCCTTGCAACTTGCTTGATATTGGACCAACCTTTCTGCCTCAAGGAACTATGTATTGCATAATAATAATCCACTTTGAAGAACCCTCTACCTCCTAGAATTACACATTACACAATCCTAGAGGTCAGTCCCCATCAACTATACATTGCGCAATCCTAGTGCTCAGTAACTTAGATCTGTCAGTTTCACTTGCCCAATGTGCAATCTTGATCAACCCTACCTTTCCCTAAGAACTCTACAATCATAGTGGATAGTGGAGCCTCTTCTAGACCCCTATAGTGCTCAACTGTATAGACCCTTGAGCTTCTCCCTCAGCCAGTGTGCACTGGGAAGTCATAGTGCCTAGTCATGCCTCCCTTCCTCCTGCTCTTGCCTACTACGCAATCCCTTAGCCAACCTTTCCTTCACTGCACACTGCACACTTCCAGTGAATAGTGGGGTCATCCCTCTATCCTTTTAGTGAGAAAGTGCACAATCCTTAGATCCTCTCCTTCAATAACTATGTACAATGCATTCTTAGTTAGATTTCAGTCCTTCCTTGTTGCCTAGACTTGCCCAATCTGCAATCCTTGACTTTCATGTCCTCGCCAACTACACATTACACAATCTCAGTGCCTAGTCCCTCACTCCTTACCTCCTGTCACTGCACATTGTTCTCAATAGGGCCTCTATCCTCAATCCTTTCACACTGTACCTTCATAGTCAGCGTGTTGCATGAGAAACAAAGTAGAGTAGATGATTTCGAGACTGATATTGTCTTATCATGAGTGAATTTCATTTACAGGTGTTATCAATTGGAGATGGTAGTATGATGATCAATAAGGACCTCAAGGAGATGTTTTTAGAAGAAAATTATGGAGATGAAACTTAAGGAGAACATCACATAAAGATAACAAAGAGACAAAGAGATACTGGACCATGATAGCTGAATGCAGATTAAGATGACATGGAAGACTCTATATCATAACCAACCCTTTGTAGGATGAATATGAAGTACAAAAAAGACTTATCATGAGGATTTGAAGACAACAACAAAGATAATAGCTTAACATTGATACATTACAATGAAGTCTTATGTCGCCATTTCCAAGTCATGGCTTCTCAAAGCGTCACCACTAAAGTTATATGCTATCAAAGTATTTTGCCATAATTTATGAAATTTAATATTGTATTTTCAAAGAAATGAGAAAATGTAAAATGTGTGGAATCCCAAGGGTCCCACATGGAACGTGAAAAGTCACTAGAAAGTTCTAAATTCATGTAGAAGTTCAAAGGTCACATAGGAGTTTGAAAAGTCACATGGGAGCTCAAGAGTCATGAGCGAAGGTCAAGAGTCATAAGGGAGGTGGAGAGTCACATCATTTGTTATAATTACACTCTAATATCTCAATAAAAGGAATTTCCACCTTGGCTTCTCAAGATATCCATAAGAGAGAAGATTAGTCTTTTGAGGAGAAAGTGGTGGCTTAACATTCCACCATTGGAGCAAGTGTTGTATCATTGTAGTGGTGTATTTGGGACCTTCGCTTAATTATTTAAAGTTCTTGGAGTTAACACACTTTCATTAATATGTTGTGAATGATGGTAAGACTATTATTTCATTATTTCCAGTGTATGTTTATGTTTCTACATTCTAATGAAAATGAAATATTTCGTTTGAATTTAGTATGAATCTTTGAATTGTGTGTCTCTTGCTTTCATGATCGTAATTTCTTTGTGAATTTTTTTTTTTTCTCGATTAAGACTAATTCTATTAAGAAAAAATATTGTACAAGAGGATACATTCCAGAGATGCAGGATACTGGCAACCGGAAATGATAGGACTATCAACCTCGGTTCCGGAGAAGGAGTTAAGCAAGCAAGGAGCTACAGCAAAGCACTAGAAGCAAAAGAAGCGTTGAAATCTACCCTGAAAGGGTAGAGGTTTCAACACGAAGCTTTTTCCCTTTCCTTTTTTTAACTTCAACCCAACCATTTTGGGGTGGATGGGCGATTACAACTTGAAGATTGGGGTCCTCCACAGGGGAGCCCTCCTTTTCTGAATCCGAGGAGGAGGACAAATGAATGCGTTTTTGAGCAATGGCTGAGTCGGAGGAAGGCACCAAACCATCGGTGGAAGGGGCCACGAAATGAGGGGCCTGATTCAATTCTTCATCTCTGTCTTCATCTTCAGAGCTGGAGGAATCAGAATCTGCTACTGGAGGGGGAGAGTAGGGAGCCCATCATTTGGACTTGGGCTTGGAGACGTTGGCCTTGTTCTTCTTTGCTGGGCGAGATGGGCATGTATTCTACAAATACCCAGATTGGTGGCAATGGCGGCACCGAAAAGCTGTATTCTCGTAATCCAGTGTCTGGGTCCAGACAAAGTCGTTTATCTTGAGATTGATTTGTTCTAGAAGACCTTTACTCAGGTCTAACTCCACACATACCCTTGCATATGAGTAGAGACCTTTGGTTTCCCGCCATAAATCTCCATGGATGAAGCTGCCCAAGGTGTCTCCTATAGCTCTGAAGACGCGAGTACTCCATAGGTGGGCAGGTAAGTTTGGAAGCCATATCCATACTGGTGTCTTGGTAATGACTGCAGTGGCTGGATCAAAATCTAGGAACCAAGGAGTCAAAAATAGCCCTGCAGTTCCCATGAACCAAGGGCCCTCTTCTAAGGCCTTTTCATAGTGCTTATTGTTATCAAATAGAACAATGAAATAACCTTTCGAACAAAAAAAGATCTTACAGTGATGTGTCCAGTTTGCATGGATCCATGCATATAGATCCTGAGATCGCGACCATAATCCATTAAATCTGCAAATGATGGCTCTTTCTGCAAAATCTTGAAGATGGGAAGCCAGATCTTCATGTATGAGTTCCACAGAGGGTACTTCTTCAATCTTGTCAACCAAGAAGACCTTAGATTTAAGGGCTTCCGGGGGTTTGGGGTTCTCAGAGTGAACTGCGTCCTTGTATGAGAAAGGCCGAGTAGAGGAAGATTGTCCTACTGCGCCTCCTCTCAAACGAAGTGTTGCCACCACCAAGCTGTTCCTGGAAATGTTGTAAGAAGAGAGGGGAAGAGGGTCTTCAAGTTGTTTACCTTGAAAGAGAAGTCGCAGAAGGCTTGATGGGATCCCCATTCTGCGCTCTAGATTCAGTTTGAGTTCCTGCACCAGATCTGAAGGGCTGACCCATTGCATGATGGTTCTGCCTGAAGGCTGAGAAATTTGGATCTGAAAGGATTCAGATAAGGGCCTTGACCCCATGCAGATCTCTGGATCTGGCCAGAGCATGGGCTTTTCTGCCTTCTGGGTGGCCAGATCTGGCAGATCTTTGTCAGATCTGAAGCTAAGACTGCGTTTCGTGGAGTCAAATGTGTTGGGCCACACTCGAACTTCTGTCCGTGGATCCCTGATCTCCACTGTGAATCTCCCCTAGGGCTGCTTTCTTACTCCCCTGAAATGGGTTTCTTTGAGGGCCCAGGGTTCGATCTCGTGACCACCAATCCACCCTCTCGCTCTCCGCATGATCTCCACAGCCAGCATTTCGTATACTCCATCTTCGAGACCCTTAAGAACTCTGAGACGATCCACGACAAATAATTCAAAGACTTCGAGGGATGCTTCGAGGTGAAGATGAAAGCTTGCTTGATCTGTTATCGAGCCTGGATTTAAATTTCGACGCACTTCCGTTGCCAATGGCGGAGGCAGGAGAGTCCTCCCCTTGATTCAGAAGACGACTGCAATTGGGTAGGACTTGCATAAACGGACTGACCTTCTGACGCTTTGCCAAGAGTTCCATCAAGTACCTGCTGCTGGTATCGTGGTCTGCAGGCATTGATGCAGTGCACGTCCCTCCCATCTGAGGGGAGGGAGCTCTGGCTACTAGAGAGTACTGAAGATATTGCCCTCCTTACATCGCAACGAATTCTCCGTAATTTCTTTGTGAATTATTTAGCAAGATAATTAACGATTCTTTTAGATATATGTGTGTGAATTTATTAGGATAGTACTATTATTTTTCTCTTAAAGACTCACTTTCTCTTCCCTTCTATGAAATAACCCTTATATACTTTGTAGTTGAATACATCACAAGGCTAACTTACTTGTTCATCTCGAAAGTATATGCATTTTCTCCTGTGTCATTTATTGTAGCAAAGGAAAATCATTAAGAATATGGAATCCATGCCTATTTCTTGAACGGGGCTCCTACTCCAAATGGTGTGAGGTCTAATTAGGACTTCATATCGAGGAGACCCCCTATATGTTGGCAGTTTCCAACATCATCAAAATTTCGGCACTAGAAGGAGCGAAACCTTTTTATGGTTGATAATTCACCATACTCATATAAAGGACCTTCTGTTCGAGGTAGAAATTGCCTGATCCCAACTCCAACTCATATATCTGAGAAATAAGTGTCATCTCACCAAGGTCCAAACCATGCTTATGAAATCACTTACGAGACACTCTGGACGATTCAATCTATCACTCGTCAATTTGCTAGAGCTATTGGATTACTTCTTGTCACATCCATTCTTCCTCATAAGAAATCAAAGAAAGAGACAATCGGTCATGGTGTTTTAGTTTCTTTAGTGGAAGAATTGGTTACCGCAACCCTTGAAGATTTAACCATCTTATTTTAAGAATATTTTCATCAAGGGGGCCTTCTACCACCTATTGGAGAAAACCTAGAAGGAGACATGTATGATTTTCATTCTTTTGATGACGAACAACCAAGAGATAATGAACAACAAAATAATGAAAAAAATATGAATGGTGAAGGAGAAGAGTCTTCAAAATCACAGCGTGAAGAGGAGGAGGAGAATGAAGATATGGTTGATGACTAATTGGATTGGATGGCCCAAGGGCCTCTTTCTCTTTTGGGAAACCTTCCTCGCTTACCAAAGCACCTGGAAAAGCTACTTACAAAGTATGATCAAAACAATAAATTGAAACTCAAGTATCACATTGATGAATTCTACTTACACCTAAGTATGTTAGAGGTACGTTTTGATGACGTTACTTTATATTATTTCCATACAATTGAAGGTAGAGCGTTAGTTTGGTACCATAGCACCAAATTCAATCCATAATTGTGTTGATAAATCGATAGGGGAAGTAGTTGATGTGATTTATCTTTACTTGATAATTGCTTGTGAAGTTATGTTTGCTTATTATTGTTCTTTATTATGTTTTGTTCATCAAACAATTACAAAACCATAAACTATGAATATCACAAATAGACAATGAACACAAGATGTAGGCTCCAAGCTAGGGCACAACCAAAGAATTATTCCCTTATTATAGAAATAGGTCAATTGAGGAATCCACGACCTAAAAAACAAGACTAATACCTCCAACAAGACCCAAGTCAACCATCCTCCCAAGCTATTCTATGAAGACAAGGTCAACTCAAGTCAAAAGCTTTCAAACTAGCTTCAACTTTAGAATTTCGAGTCCCAACTTCAGGGTTTTGGCCCCTAAATTTAGAATTTCAGACTTGCAATCAATTTTCAACTTTGGCCCTACATTGAGTTCAGAACTTCACATGTGTGAGAAATTTAGGGTAGATTCTAGCGTAGAAACTTCAATTTTCTTCCTTCTTTCTCTCTCTTTCTTCCGAACTTTTTCCTCTCTTGAATTTCACACTTATTGTCTTGGATATTGAACTTCCTTGAGTGGTTCTTCAAATTAAGTCGAAATGTATCTATTTATGCACATCTGGGAGGTCGAATTACCCTTTCTAGGGCTAACTTGAAGAGGTAGGGTCGAATTAGTCTTATAGGTACAAAAATTACATTTTTGACTCAAATAAATTTCTTTTTCAACTTTATTTTCAAAGTCAAAATGGGGCTTGACTCTAAGACAATATTTTAACTTATGAAAAATATTATTTTGACTCAATAAAACTAGAAGCATGAAGAACATGCTTGACCTAAATGGCCAAATAATTTGAGCATGAAAGCCATGGTTGAAAATTAATATTTCTTTTTCTTCTTTTGATCTTTTCATGAAATATACTAATATAAATACAATAGAAATTATGAAGACCGAACCTAGATACATTTTCTAACACTCCTCTTAACTAGGGAGGTATTCATAATCCCATAATAGGTACAAGGATATTCTCAAACTGAAATTTTCTCATAAGAAGAGTTAGATTTGTAAGCCATCGTTTAAGAATCATTAACTTGACCAATATTGTCAGATACCAATATAATGAGGCCTTTTGACTAAAAAGCTCTAACTCTCCACAAGATTAGATCACAATGCTGGGAGGCACACATATATGGACACCTAAGCCTCTCAAGGTGCATACCCCATCTGGATGTTCACAAGGTTTTTCCTTGCAAAACTCATTCTTACCTTGGATTCCCATCCTCAAAAAATATATGTCCTTTTTTACCACTATTATCTTGGATGCCATGTTAGATCCTCAAAGAGTGTCAGTCCACATAACTACTTCCTATCTTGGATTCAACAATCCTCAAGGATTACTAGTTCCCATATGCTTATCTAGTCCTCTATTCTCCCTTCCAGTGTGATACAATAAACATACAATGATTACTCCTAACCTAGTGCATGACACCTATGGAGAATATAGTGTCATCCATCACTCCTTCTCAATCAAGGAGGAGTTTCTTACTCCGTATCAAATATAAAGGAGGTTTATTGCTCCATCTCAAACATGGAGGCTTTATCATAATCATATGCTTCATTATTTTGTTTCTTTCATCGGCTACTTGTTCTTCAGTGGATATCATAGTAGTAATTGCAAGGGCTCATGTCTTTCATCGTCATGTCATATTTGAGCTTCAACCTTCCTGGATGTTGTGGACCCAAATTCCTTTCTTGATCTTCCTTCGTAACAGGGTTCATGCCATAAGCCTTTTACATCACTTTCCATCAATCATTATCTTCATCATCAATAGTATCTTGCAAAACCAATCAATGTAGAGATAATCATTTCTCCTTTTGTCCATTAGTAAAGTGAATATCATCGGATCAAACATGACCAACACGCTATCTAGTGACTTGCTACCTTTTCTACCTCGATGGTGTGAACATTTCTATCATCAACACTACTAAGTCAAAAATCAGTGTTATCCACTCAATCCATGAGTTTAGAATTGAGATTAAACAAAATAGTCGTAGGTAGGTTGTCTCAACTATTATCTTTCCAATCCATACTTCTGCAATATGTCCTTTCGGGTAGCCAAGTGAAATCATGTAGTACCCTCCTCTCTCATTTACCCAAGCTAACTGGTCCATAGGGGTAAACGTGTGATGAAGAGTTACTATAATATGATTCAACTCCCCATGTACAATTAAGGAAGTAGAATCAACATGACAAGACCAATCTAACCTTCCTCAGAAGCTACAAAACCTTGAGGACCCAACCAACCCCTTCAGGTGTCCAACCCGTGAGAGAACTTGCTTTTTCACTAACCTAGAGCCTCATTCGTTCACATGAAAAGGCATGCATGTGCCTAGGACCCTCCAGTCACTCCCACAACAAGGAATCCATGTGAATGTGGCCTTTTTCGGGTAGTTTAGTGCCAATGAACCAGGATATCATGCCAATTTTTCAGGGTCAGGACTCATGCCACTGCCCAAAAATTCATGAAACTTCCAGAAATGATAAATAACATTGAAACAAGGTTACTGATGCAAACACTTGAACAAGGACTTGATTAGACCCCTACTATCCATGATAAGCATTTCGTCAGACATATCATAAACATGAAATATACAATTCATAACAACAAATCCAAGCATAATGATCTCATACTTATCTGAGAGTCATCAAAGAGGAATCATATCTCCTCGCAATAGTTACATTTTTATCTATTAGGTAATTCATTCATTAACATTTCATATACTAACCAAAATATGATGAAATCCATACATCATAACTATCATAAAACATGCTTATAACCGACAAATAACCAAAGATATATCAATGAGGAAAAAACCATTAAAGTCACATAACGATAAGCACATTTTCTCATAAAATAATAAAGGAAAAGGAAATATTATTAACATATGAAAATCCAACCAAATCAGGGACTTCGATGTACCACACGACCATAGATTGGGCTGAAGAAAATCTCTCTTTCAGCCAATCACCCTCGTGCCATATTCCAAGTATGAATGTGGGATCTCATGAAACAAATCAAATGAAACCAAACCAAGGATTCCAGAGGCAAAACCACCTAAAACCTCAACCAGTGATTCCACCTCATAGTTGGATATCACTAACCATCACCAGATTGGTGTTTACCAAGCTATCTAGAGCTTCGTAGTGTTTATTCCAACCAAGGCTTCCAGGACTAGTAACTCAACCCATAGCTCTTGTTGGGCTCCAGAGCATTTTTCCAACCAGGGCTTCTAGGACTAGTAATACAACCCACCAAGGGTTCTAGAGCATTTTTCCAACCAAGGATTCCATGACTAGTAACTCAAACCAATATGTTACAGGGCTTCTAGAGCATTTTCCAACCAAGCCTCTAGGTATTAGTAACTCAACCCACAACCACACAACCATAAGGAACATGAGAACCAACTAGAAAATAAAAGGAAAGAAACCCACAACACTATGACTATTCGAAAATGGCAAGGCTAGGAAAAATCACTGTCAATCTAGGAAATCCTCCATGCCAATGACATATCATAACCAAGAAACCACATGCATGTGTCATGCATGCCAAAACTAGCAAGGAAACCATACATGCAACGTAGTACCTACAAACAAAATCCGTTGTAGTTGTTGATCCCAATGTCCTCTTGTGATTTCCTTCTTTTCCTTACCTTCTTGCTCCAAATCCAAAGTATGCCACACTCCTCTAAGAGTGCTCCAAGAAACTCTAAGTGTCCAAGAGTATGAGAGAGATAGAGAGTATTAAATGGAGCTCCAAAAATGAACTGAGAAAAGGCTAGAAACTATTCCTCATAAGCCTTTTTATTAATGAGGCCTCTATTTTCTTCATTTTCTATTATTTTTCCTTCATTTTCCTCCTCACATGCAAATTATGAATTTTCACCTCCCTTTTCTCCTATTTTCCATTATTTTCATAAATAAAATTCTAATGAATGCCTCTTGCCTTTCCAAAACCTTTGCCATTGCCTTTTCCAATTTTAATAGCCACTAATTAATCACAAGTGATCCCCATCGCTACATTTTTATCCAGCATTCAGCTTGGAATATGTGTCTCATGACCTTAGTTATTATTTTTCCTTTATTAACTTTATTACATGGATTTTTGACAAGGGCTGTTACAAATCATCAATACAAAAGAATCAAAATGGATTTACCTAGTTGTGATAGCCTTCATGATGTCATGTTCTGCTAGTAGCTCCCTCTAAAATAAACATCCCTTTGTAGATTTATATTCATACTTGAATCCTTGTTCATGCTTTCTTCCTTTCAAATATTAATCAATATGTTTGTGAAGTGAACTAATCAAGCCTCAAAATGATGCTTAGCAGAGTTTATGTATCTCCCTATGAAGTTGTACATCTTTCATTCTTCAAGAGACCAAATTAGATGTTGTTAATATCATCGTGTGTTTTTCCCATCCATGCCATTTCTATAAACTGGATAATAATATGGAAGGGTTTAAAAAAAATCATCATGCTTCTACGTATATGGAAGAGTTCTTCCTTATTCATCATTCTTCTTTATGTAGAGTAATTTGAATAGAAGAGTTTTGTATAAACATATCACACTTGTGCTCCAAGTATATTTCTAAAACGAGCTCTTCTGGCAATATTACTGAAGACATGAATTCTACTTTCTAATGAGAAGCTCTTAAATATTGACGTACCTCTTTCTTTATGCTTGCCATCTAGTATTCTTTGTTTTGAATGAGCTGCATCTTTTCTTGAGGATGATGGTCTAGAATCATGTTCAAGATGAGATTCCTTCTCTAAGATGAGAAGTACTCAATTATATATTCATGATGCGATTTGATTATCTTCATTTCTACAAGCTTCTTCGATGCTAGATCCATAATTTTAGTAAAAATATGCATTTTGTTATGTTACAAATATTCTTTCACATAGTGAAGAATCTTCATAACCACTATCAAGGATCCTTGTGATCCTTTCTAGTTAGTAGACTACTTCTATAATTATGTGAATGCCAAAAAGTAATTGCATGAATGGTGGAGTACTGGATGGTCTAAAATATTCTACCTTTGCTTGATGAATGCTACCGATGAGATGCAACTGACAATGTAGAGTCTAATCCTTTCAATGCTTTATGCTTCTTTCCATGATGCCATGATTCAAAAACCAAACTTTCTCTACAAATATAACTTTACGTGCTACTATAACTACCATATTTTAATGAAAAGTAAAACATATTGTAAGCAAACTTGATAATGGTGAAGTCCTTCAATAATATATATCCTTGGTGTCTTCATTCTTCAATTTCTTTTCGGGTTCTTCATTTTCTTCGGCTATATGTGCTCCATTTCTTTCCTTTCTCTTGTTGTTCTTCTGGTTTTTCTGGTCTTTGGGGAAATATCTTTTAAAATGTCCATATTCATTGCATCCAAAGCATTTTATTTTGGACATATCTAGATTTATTCATGGCTAATTGATATTCCTTTGTCGAGGCTCAAACTTTCCAAACTTCCCTTTCTTCTTCTTTACTTTAGTAGAAAAATATTGAAACTTTTCATTTGGTTCAGTGTCATCTTTAGCCAATACTATTATTTATATCATACACAAAGAACATATCTCATCAAAGTTCGAAGTGTCCTTTCTTGATTAAATGCTTTTTAGAAAGCCACTCTGTTCAGAAGGTTATGCATTGAGTATACAAGTTATTAGTTTAGAATAAAAAACAAATTATCGAAGCCCTTCAAATTTATCCCTTAATTGTGATACTTTTAAGAGATAGGAGGTCAAGTATTCATCATTTGATAACCTTGTCTTGTAATCTGATCCCTTAGATATATCTTTTGACTTGTAGTGCTTACAGAATACAATTTCACCAACTTGTCATATATTGCTTTAGATGTGCCTAAATCTAGAACAAAAGGAATGAGAGGATCCTTAATGGATTCAATGAGAATTCTTTGAGCCCTCACTTCTCCTTTCATGTACTTGGCTTATTCTTGAGACCTACCTTTCTCTAGTTATGCAACTTTGCCTAGAACATGGTGTAACAACCTTGGTAAAAATTCATGTAAAAATATATGAGACCACGGTCATGGGACACGTATTCCAAGTTGAACGATGGGAAAGACATCATAGTGGGTGTTCATTTAAGTTATTATGGCTAAGGAAATTGGAAAAGGAAATGGTTAAGGCTTTGGAAAGGCAAAATGGCATTTTGGCACATTTATTTATGAAAATAATGGAAATTAGGAGAAAAGGAAGGTGAAAGGTCACAGGTCGCATGTGAGGAGGAAATTGAAGGAAAATACTGGAAAATGAAGAAAATAGAGGCCTTATTGATAAAAAGGCTTTTGAGGATTAGTTGGTCAATGCAGTTTTGGAGATATCTCTCTATTCTCTCTCTCTCATACTCTTGGGTACTTAGAGTTTTCTTGGAGCACTCTTGGAGGTTGCAGAATACTTTGATTTTTGGAGAAAGAAAGTAATGGAAGAGTAGGAAAGCATAATAGGACATCGGGATTAGCAGCTACAACGGGTTTTGCTTACAGGTATCGAGTTGCATGTATGTTTTCCTCACTAGTTTTTGCATGCATGGTATTTGCATGTGGATTTTTGGTCATGATTTGTCACTGGCATGGAAAATTTCCTAGATTGACAGTGGATTTCCTAGCCTTTCCATTTCCTATATAGCCATGGATATTGTGGGTTTATTTCCTTATTTTTTTTTGGTTGGTTCTTATGTTTCCTTAACTTGGGTTGAGTTATTAGTTCCTGGAAGCCCTGGTTGGACAAACTCTATAGAAGCCTTGTAACATATTGGGCTGAGTTACTAGACTTGAAGGCATTGGTTTGACAAACACTTTGGAAGCTCGATGAAAGACATGGGTTGAGTTACTAGTCTTGAAAGCCTTAGTTGGAACAAACACTCTAGAGCCTTGGAAGGTTTGGGTAGAGACCAATCTGATGATGGTTTTGTGATGTATGACCGCGAGGTGGAATCACTGTTTGATGGGTTTAGGTGGTTGGCCTTTGGAAGCCCTTGATGGTTTTGGATTGATGTGTTTTATGAGATCCCACATTCATGCTTGGAATATGACATGAGGGTGAATGACTGAAGAGAGATTTGGCTCAACCATTCTACGGTCGGGTGGAACATGGTAGTCCCATACCGGGTTGGCTTTTGCATCATTAATATGAGGTTATTTCTCCTTGTTATCTCATGCATATTATATTGGTTTATATGTGGATTATATGGTTGTTGTTTCCTTGGTATTTCTGTTGTTATTATGCTAGTTATGAATATGCATTATGACAGTGGCTATGTATGGCTCTCATCATGTTTTTACTTATATATGAATGAACAATGTATCTATGGCCTAATGGATGATAATGCAGCTAAGGTGATAAGGAAACAATGTCTCATAGAGAATATCAAATAAGTATGAGACCCCTATGTTTAGATATGTTGTTTAGACCTGTAGATTGCATTAATGCCAAGTGTTTGATAGAATGTCATTCCCGGTTGGGATGGTTAGGCCTATTATAGGAGTTAGTTTTTGGTTTATTAGTCTTTTCATCACGTGTTTAATGGATTATAGAAGTTACAACATGTTCTGGGAAGTGGCCAGAATTCTATGCTTGAAAAGTGCCTTAAATTCTTCAGACTCTGGCACAGGCCTGCTGGAAATAGTCCCTAGACGTAGACATGTAGGCTTGTGGGAGCATCCAGAGCCTCCTGGATGCTGGCATGCCCATAGCATGGGAGCATCTAGAGCCTCCTAGATGCTGGCATGCCCATAGCATGGGAGCATCTAGAGGTGAAGTAGTCTAAAAACTCAGTGGGACTTAGGGGTTGGTTAGCAGAAAGGGTGGGATGGTTAGTAGGGGTCCTATTGCTGATGTTGAAGGTCTGCACGGTTTGTTTTGACGAGTTCCACTTCCTTAATGTGACTTAGGAGATCGAGTCATATCATAGTAACTTCTCACCACATGTTTACCCCAATTAGCCATTTACTTGGGTAGATGTGGGAGGAGGGTGTTAAAGAGTGGTATCAGAGCATGGTTCACCCCTCGAACTAGATGGGCTATGCATTGGTCATGCATTCATGTCAGTTGCATATGTGTTTCTTATGTTGTAAGACCATGTGCTTATTGAATTTTCATGATGTTGATCATGGGTGTAGTGATGTCACCATGTGAATGTTGATGTTGTTGTTGTGAAATGTGGCATCATGAGTGTATGGGAGTATATACATTGCTATGTGTGTCGGTGTCTATATGCATGCATTGTCATGGTTATGGTTATGCATTTATGGTAGGTTAGACATGCATTGTGAGGTCATTATATGCAACTAGGTGATCATGATGATATTGGTATGTTATGATGCTAATGTGTAAGCTAAGATAGAGCAGGAGATGCAGATCATCAAAGTGAAGTTGCAACATTGGAACTCGAGGCAAGAGCATGTCATCATATATGTATTGTATGTTTGGCATGTAGGTATGTTATGTCATATGCATTAGGGTTATATACATTAGGTTTATGTACATGTCTGTGATGTTATGGTTACATGCATGATAAATTCTAGTTGATTAGTATAATCATATGCACCTATGTCAGATAGTCATGAATGATAGTAACTTATGGTTGTATGCATTGCTATTGTTGTTTTAGGTTAGATAACTTGATGATTATGTTATATTTTGTTGATGAGTATGTTATAGGTTAACTTGTTATGATTATTTCATATGTTATAGGTTGTTGATGAGTATGTTATAGGTTAACTTGTTGTTGTTATATGATAGTTAGCTTGATGATTAAGTTATATGTTGTTGATGAACATGATATATAACTTATTGTTGTTAAATGCTAGTAACTTGATGATTAGGGTTATTACATTAAAATATTGATGTTATTATGTTTTGTTCTAATTTGGATTGACCTATGTAGATGATCATGGTTATGACATTCAAGTATGAGTTAATATGTTGTGATATTATGTCATACTAATCTAGACTGATCGTACATATGTGATTGTTATGCATGAACGACAAATGTTTATGAGCTTATGATGTGAACATGTTAGTTAGTTACTTTTATGGATATCATGATCTTATTTGTGCTTGAGCTGATGTGTTGTAAAGTTATATCATGCTAACTATATTGATTGTGCAGACAAGGTTGCCTCTCCTGAGATACATTAAGGTATCGACTTGCTTATGTCATCTACTTTGTGCTTCACTGTTTGATTATGACGTCTATTTGGTGTTTGAGTGTTTTGTGTCTATTATGTCATCTAGTTGATTTATTTAACATGGTATGTTTGCAAGTTGGTTGAATGTTTAATGAAATGCATAATATGAGTATGTGTTCCAATGATATTGTTTTAAGATGATTGTACTAACACACATGTGTTGAGACAATTGATATGTACTTGAGTGTAGTAGGTGATAGTTTTAGCATTATGTCTAATGACTATGAGTTGACTATGGATTATGACATGATTGTTACTCTTGGTAAAGGTTGATTTTAAATTGATAGATATGATTGTCTTAATATTTGGAACATGTGGTTGAAATGTGTAAATATTTGCAAGAAAAATGCTTGGTATTAGTGTGACAAGGTAACAACTGATGTGTTTATATAACTAACAGTTGGGTGATGTGGCAGTACATAGTAAGCCTTGATTGCAACAAGGTAAAAAGGTAAAAGAAAGGAATTGGACAAGAATTCCTTTGGTTATGTTTGGAAACCCTAATTCCAAATGAATGAGTGCTTTTCATACAGGAAGCCTTCTTAACCCTAATCTTGTCTGAAATTATATGGATATGTGCTAGATTCATGAACATGTGTTTGACAGGTATATTAGCTAGTGTCTAGTTACAAGTGGATCTGTCAAGGGAATTGGAGTCCCTTGAGAGATGACTTCGATGTGTTTAGTTGCAAGAAACATGCTTGGTACAACAAGGTAAGGTAACCAATGTATTGTTATGTTTATTTAAGCATTGGCATTTATGTGTTGATGGTAGTATGATGCAAGGGATTGCATGGCAAAAGAGATTGCCATAAAATCTTGAAGAAGGCTGAGGTTGAACTTTCCTTTGGAAGCAGTGCAAACCATGGGGATTGAGTCATGGTGTCTGTTGTTAGTCTTGTGATTTTGGTATTTTGTGATTTTCTTGCACTTGATTTGCGGTTTTGTTTATGTCTAGTGCATGATCATGCCACTTTGTTGCATTGTCATATTGCTTTTTGTTTTTCATGGTTTTCTTCTTATTTATTTATTGTGCTTTCCTTTTAAGTTTTGAGCGTTGGGAATTGGTTGGAAAAGAGGGAAGTTAATGGGGCTCACGGAGAGCTGAATGAAACCTAGCAGGTAATGTAAGACTTGAATGAATCTCAGAGCGTGAGTAAGGGCAGTTGAAGGCAAGAATATGAAAATTGGTTGGATTGGTTCGGTCCATTGGTGTAAAGGGATAGTGACAGTAAAATAATGAGAAAGGTAATCAGAAAAGGTAATGTAAATAGATTTGAGGTGTCAAATGACTTGGATATGATTGGGAATTGTTTTTCTCAATGTTGTGCATGTTGTGCATGGATAAAGGGCATTCTCTTAACCTTGACCTTATGCTATATGGTAATTATGTTGTGATCATGATTATGTTGTTGTCTATATGTGTATACATGTATGTCATGTCTGACAAGGTCATCATGGATCATGATTATTTTATGCTAATGTTTATATGCACATATGTATGTATGTCATTGACTGACTAGATCATTATTATTTTATGTTGATGTTTATATGTATGTATGCATATCGTTGTCCGATAAGATCGTGATTTTTTATGATAATGTTTATATATATTTATGTATGTATCCATGTATCTATGTCACTGTCTGACAAGGTTGTTAGGAATCATTCTTGTGGAGGAATGATTTCTTATGCAGGTGAATGCCATGAAGAGGTTACTAGTTTATTAGGAATCAAGTGGGAGAGTAGCCTTGAAAGATGTATGAGATCAGTATCATGTGGATATGAGTTTATATTATGTGTTTATATATGTTTATGTTAAGGACATGCTATGTTGATAGATACATTAGTGAGATGAAAGCAGTGTGCCTTGCGACTTATAAGATAAGCATGGATGGGATAGAGACACTGAAATAAAGGTTTCTTGGTAGAGACAGTGTGGTACTACTATTGTGCACATGTTGTATATGTTGTACACTTTTCATCTGTGATGTTGTGCGCATGCGGTGTTGTGTATATATAGTGTGTGTACATGTTGTTTATGCAATGTTATGTACAAGTTGTTACATGTAGTGTTGTGTGAATGTTACATATGCAGTGCTGGGTATAGATGGTGCTATGTACATGTTGGATATGCGGTGTTGTGTGCATATGGTGTTGTGCGCATGTTGGATATGTAGTGTTGTGTATCTAGGGTGCTATGTACATGTTTTATATGTAGTGCTATGTACATATGGTGTTGTGTGCATGTTGTACATATGGTGTTGTGTGCATGATTGTACAAGTGGTGTTGTGAGCATGTGGTGTCGTGTACATGTTGTACATGTGGTGCTGTGTGCATGTGGTGTTGTGTACATGTCATGCATGTGATGTTGTGTACATGTCATTCATGTGGTACTCTGTACATGTTGTTTTGGAGAATTTGGTATCCATGGATAAATACTAATTCCCTAGATAAGTAGCCATATCTAGAACAATATTTTAAAGTGTTTTAGTCTTTTCCTATAAGCAATAGATAAGATGAGAAGATGAGAAGACCTACTTGTAGTTCCACTTTCCTCTCGTCTCCCTTGTATCGATCCTGTTGCTCCATCATGTACTTAATATGCTTGAGAAGTACCTATAAACAAAACATAAAACAAAGAATCAATAAAAGAAAAAGATCTATTGAATATAAGTGAATGGAATCAGATACATTTCACACATATAAGCATTATAAAACAATACAAACATATGGGAGAAAGGTTCAAAAAATTTATTGAATATAAGAAGGAACTACAACCATTTGTGTTTGATTCAAAGCCATTCCTCCAGCTTGGATCCCATCCACATCACATCAACATCATGAATAACATGTAGCATTACAATACTTGCTTCAAAGGCAAATCACATAACAACATTATCTCCTTACAATTCAACATAATCCAACCCTTGATCACTTAGATGAGTGGTCAATTTATAAGGAGATGAAGGAGGTTTTGTCATAAATGGTGGCATTGAATGGCCTTCCATACTTAGAATTAGTTCCATGGAGAAAGGGATGAGAGGATATGATGCATCTTAACTCATTCCTCATCCATTTTCAAGCTCATAGGAGTTGATAAGTGAGGGAACCTTCTAGATGACTCCAAAAGATAAGAATATTCCTCAAAAGCTATGTGAATTTCACTCAATCTCGCCCAACGCAGGTGAAAGGAAGCCTAAGTGCTCTTAGAGCACCCTGGCATGGACTTAAATGCTCAGCAGCGCACCCTTACATGGGTCTACCTGCACTGGTCCCTCTAGAGGCCATTTCTGGATGTTTTCAAGTCATGAAACTGTCTGGGAAGGAGGTATTCAAAGGGGTGACTTGTTTCGAGCATGTAACAACTAAAATTAGGGTTTGATGAGCCCTAAAACACTGATCTGGATGATGGGATTGATGTGCCCAAATGGATCTGTAACACATGTGGTATTGTGTACACGTTATACAGGTGGTATAATGTACATGTGGTGTTGTGTACACATTGTGTAGGTGGTGTTGTGTATATGTGATGTTGTGCACACGTTGTGCATGTGGTGCTTTGTACAGGTGGTACTGTGCACATGTTATACATATGGTACTAGTGTACATTGTAGAAATTTTGAATAATTTAACACATATTCAATGGAGATTATCTTGATCATGTACTATTGCGGAAAACATACACAATAAATAAGCTCCTCTACGTTGATCATCAATATAGCAGCATCAATAACAATAAAACATCAAGAGCATTCACACATTAACACAGTATGTATCCCGGGGAAAGCATCTCGCTAAAAACCCCAACTATCTGTATATTAATGATTGAGTCATGTAACATTACACAGCATAATACTTCTCACAAATATCTCCACCTCTGTTACACACAATACAGCTCAGATCTTATCTCCAAATCTCTTCCACTGCTTGCTTGCCTCCACTGCTCAATACCTGCTCAAGAACTGATGAGAATGGCTCACCAAACTCGTTTTTTTCACCTGCAAAATAGTCACTCACGCTTTGTGGACGTGAGCATAAGCTAAAATGTGGGCAAATACGTGGGCAAACTCATTGGCATACTCAATCCCTTGATTGTGCAAGATCTGGTGCACAACTATAGTCACAACTGATAGCAATCTGATTCTCTACCACCTGTCCTTGTTGAACTGAACATGCACTGACATGCAACTGAGTTAACTGATGTATTCATTAGTTGTATTATGAGTTAATAACTTGTGAATTAATTAATAACTAATTCACCCAACTCATCTCTAGTCTATTCGCCAGTTAGACTAAATACAACCAGTTTAACAAAGCTAAACTGAACACAACTCCATCAACTGCACCTCCAGTCCACTAAACTCAACTCACTTGAGTTCTAACTGAAGTCCTGCATGCAAATATTAGTCATCCCATAGATAACCACGTATTTCCTTCTGGGATCTGCATGTACCACATCCGTAGCTCATCCTGAAGTGCTCCAAGAGAATAAGACAAAGTTTATAGTTTAAATATTATTATGAGCTAATAATATTTGACTGTTCTATATTTAGACTGAGGAGTCACTCCGCTGTGGTGTCACTCCGCTGTGGTCTAAAAATAGAAGTCCATCTATTTTTTCCAACTTGATCAATCATCCATAAACAACAACCTGCAATCCATAGACATGATCCATATGTCTAAAAATAGACATAGTCTAAAAATAGACTTGCGCCAAAAATAGCCTGCGGGCCCACTTAGTGAAGGGGACTCTTTTCACTAAGCTCCATCATCTTGTTGCAATCTCAACATGCAACTCTACCAAATATGCTTCCTAAAACCAATTTAAGAAACATGTTAATAGTAATATCTAAAGTAGTGTTAATAGAGGTAATGTTAATATGATCCTGTTTAAACATTTGATTCAACTTATTTATCTCAATAAGCACATTTTCAAGTAATTGGATGCAAAACTATACTTGAAATATTGTTGCTAACTTGTCAAAAGATCTTAGCTCGAGTGGTTTGGTGAACAATTTATTTGTTTGGTTGTGTCGGTTTAAACCTTCAAAGACATCTTGTAATTGGCTCATTTGTGACATTTATGAAATAGTTGTGTATGGTGTAGTAGTGACAGTCGATATTTCGAAATTACTGGTTCTCCAGAAATTTTTATTCTCGTTTAACACTATATATATAGATACCAACTCATACAATTTTTTTCCCCTAACTCCCAATCGTGTAACAAAGCAAACATGTAGATTAACAAGTCCTTACATGACCCTGCCTCTAGATAGTCACATAATATGATGAATTTGTAACACCTCTAAATTAGTAATTTGAATTGATTCTAATAGTCCCGTCAATTCTCCACGTGTTTTTGTAGATTTCCCCAGCCATCAGTAAACTTTGTAAATTTGACAATATATTACAACTCTAAAAATTAGGTGAAGTGTCATTTGTTGTGAATGCTTCTTTCTGAGTTATGTAATCGATGTTTAATAAATAAGGAACATCTCAATGAAGCTTAGTAGATAAATCTTCATCAATACTCCTCATGGCATATGCCCCATTAGAGCCAAATTCAACTAACTTCATCAAAGATAGATCCATCTCTGCCAATAGAGTTCTCACAACATTCTTTATTGACTAAATTATCTCCTCTTCTATTTGAAGCAATCTATGAAGTTTGTTACATATTGACTTCCTTCTTTGTTTGTCAAATAGTAAAATGTTGATCCATAGTTCAATAAATACTGTCATCAATTAAAATTGAGTAAAATTAGCTATGGAAAATCTCATATTTTAATTTTTTCCAATATACTTCCTTAGCAACTTGGAGAAACATTTTCTCAAATGTTATATTTGTGTATGTATTCATATGTTAGAGGCATATGTAGAGTGCATTATATCTATTCTAGTAAAAAAATGACTTGTACATTTCTAATGGTAAACCATGTATAGCAACAAAATACGTGTTTTTTATTATTGATATAATTCTCTACTTCTCAGTGTCTACCAATAGTTCTACATGTTTAGCAATTAAAAGATTACTTCATTTGGTTTATTTGTCACAAAGAAAATTTATGAGTTTTGATTTTGTGAGGTCATTTAGACAAGTAACTTGAAAAGTGGTACTTCACTCTTTAGCTAATAGAATGTCTCTCTTAAATTTCTCACACCAAGAACATTTTTTTCTTTCATTACCATTACAATATTTTATAGCAACAGTCATGAAAATCTTATATTCCATTTATATTTGAATTTTCTTTTGTGTTTCTTTGATGCTTCTTCAACATACTCTACACTGTCAATCATCTTCAAGTAAATGAGTATCAAAGTTCATAGTAAAAATAATTTGGTTGGCTAGAATAGTATGAGATACCTAACACATCAATAATTAATAATTGCTTATTATCTTTCCTAAGTAATAAAAAACATTTTTCATATTTTCAAAAAAAATACGTAACTACAAATCAATAATATATTTAATCCTAAATTAAATAAAAACAACACATACATGTTTGTTTTGAAAGTGATGTCATATAATTAAGTATTTTAAATTTGTAAAAACCGTGAAAGCAGACAATGTATTCTAGATTCTGGCCCTTGGTTTTGGGATAAATCAGGCCTATTCTTGAAGCCATGGTACCCATCATTCGATCCCTCAACAACAGTCATAACCTCAGCACCAGTTTGGGTGAG
>APFE031143358.1:9745-21051 GCA_000404065.3 Pinus taeda | reverse complement strand
AGATGAAGGAGATGCAAGATAAAGAAAGTTGGAAGACTGTAGAGAAGAAAAAGAAAGCTACATCACCAATCTCGCCAAGAAAGACAAGGAGCGAGACAATTAGAAATTAAGAAAGTATAGGTCCGATAGACCAATTTGGTCTCAGTGGACGTTAACCATCATCATCATCATCATCATCATAAAACTTAATTATTATTTTTAATGTAATTCCACTAATTAATAAATTGGATAATCCACTAAATCATCCTTGTATTTAGAAGTATGAATGAATTTCAAATCACAAAAAAGTTTGCAAATGATAAGTAGTGCGCTTTCTTTTAAGCATTTATGTACTGTAAAAAAAATGACGTTGTAATTCATGGGAAATTAGTTTGAATAGTCCAATGTAAATGTGATTAAACATCGATCTCAAGTTGAATATGTCACTTTACATTATTATTAACTTAGGAACCATTTCACCTTCCTAGAACATGTAGTCTATGTTTATATATATATAATAAATTAGACATTTTTGATGGAACATTAATTAATATATTAAAAATATTAAATTGAAAACAAATAGGAATATAAAATTGAGAAGAAATGAAAAATAGAAGTGGGCTAAGATCGTTTTCCTGAAATTATATAACAAAATAATAAAAGTTTTGTTAAATTTTTCATTAAATTATATTATTATTTCATACCCATAACAAAATGATAAACAAAATAAAAATTGACAAAATGATAAAAAAAATAAAAATTGAAAATGAAAATTTGAATAATAATTTTCTTTTATCATTTATTTTTATAAATGTAACTTTTTTTTAAAAGTTGTGGTTCACGGACATCCTGGTTAACGGGTGGCGCTACGTCCACGGAAATATCTACGCTAATCAACTCCAAAGGGAATCTAGCCCCATGGCCCACTAGCAAGGCCTGACCCCAAGGGCTTCGGGGAGATTGGACCTTGTGACATCCCAATGGCGAGGCACTGATTTTGACCAACTAAACTAATCGTTGAGACTATGCAACAATATCATAATAATGAATTATAAATATTTTCATAAGATTGTTAGGCATCTACTATTATAATAAAAATATATCTAAAATAATTACTTTCACTCTTACCTTTAACATATGCCAAAACTTTGTACTTTTATTATTGTAATTAATACACACTAAATATTTTTATTTTTTACATATATGTTGAGACAAGTATTGCATGTAGCACAGTGTCTGCAAAATAGGGTTTAATGTAAAATCGATTAAATGTTGAAATGTTTCACTTTGTTATACCTTAACGGGGTGATAGACCAATGTGCATTGGGGAATGTGGAGTGGACTTGCCACCCTACGTCTCTCTCTTGACATTGAGTGGGATTATAAACGACAGGTGGGAAGCATGCATGCCCATATGACGATCCAAGCCATAATAGGGGGTTAATTAATTGCATTTATGATGGTCATATCGCTCCTATACCAAAGGCGAGGTGGGTGGTGTGTTCAACGACGGTCGCGATCCCAATGCAATATAGGTGAAAGGATGTTTGTTATTTGTATTTTCATGTGTTATGTAGTGTGGAGCGCTTCAAGAAGAAGAATCCATGTATCAACTCAAGGACGGTAAGGGAAAGATAAATTTGGCATTATGTCGAGCAGTCAGAGACATTTCGAGGAAACACCAGGCTATATCACTATTACAAGTGCTTGGGACTCGTTCTCAGAGTTATTTTGGGTGATACATACCAGGTATAAAACTTCTACTCCAGTAGTTCTCTTTGCATTGGTTTTTTACATGATCATAAGTTCTAGTTTTGATGGGTGTGTCGAGGTAAAGGAAAGGTCCGACCAAGGGAATTTTAGCTTGCCCTGTTTTATGCATTAGGGGAGTAGGGATGCCTTGTGGTTTACTAGTGGACAATTAATCATTCCCTTGGGTGTTTGGGTGGTAAAAGCCTTCTTAATTCATGACTTATTTGGGTTAGTGGTACCCAAAGTAGTAGGGTACCTATTTGGTATGTTAATTGTGTGGTTTTGAAATCCTTACTTTCCTGCATATTCTAGTCTTAGTTTTCTTCGCCCCATTTAGGGTGGTTAGTGGGTGTTTTCTCCTCTAGGGTTGACCTGGGTAGCCGTGAATCGGTAGTTGTTTTATTTCCCGCCTTGACTGTATTTGTGGTGGCTTACACTCTCCCTGGTAAGCATTGTATGCTTTGGGGGTTGTGGCAATCTATGGCTTCTAATGGGAAGAAGGTGCACCCTCATTCGCTTAGCAGGTTTACTGGGGCATTAGTGGTGTGGTATTTATAGAACAAGAATGTCTAATAAGGGAGAGGAACATGCATCCTCAGCAAGGATGGGCGCATCGAGGGATAGAGGCGCAAGGCCTTTATGGGAGGCAACAGTAGCAAGAATAGGGACATGGAGAAGTCATTGAATCATCACTCTCTCATAAATTTCCGTCCATGGGAAATTCCTCCTCAATGGATGACAGTGTGAGTATTCTTAGGCAATTGAGCAGCTCTTTGGACTAGCTCAATCTATCCCATCAAGATGATCACGATGACATTATTGACTTCATGAATCACATTCAATGAAATCTGTGGGATATGCATGATAGACTGGTTAGTTAATGGAGAGGTAAATGATGCATCCAAGAGCATCTTGATGGTTAGGAAACTAGGTTGGCGTACATGCAGGGGCCTGTTCACTTTAAATTCAATCCCTCGTCATCCCCTAGATCGGGTCCAGGTCATCCTGTCTTGATAAATTATGATGATATCTGATTATTGTTGGTTGTCTTTTAATTTTGTGAGTGTTTTGGCACTTTTTGCTAATTAGTTTATGTGAATCATTGTCACTTTGGAGATTTACTATGTATATGGGTATGCACCTGTTGGCAAACAAATCTAGAAAGAGTGAGGCCAACAAATTTTTGAGATGCGTCATGAGAAGATGTAATCTTTTACATTAATGGAAAATTTGAATTTACAAAAAAAAATGTTGTTTTGCTATAAAAATATATAAAATAAAATGACTAAATATTTCTTTATTTTCAAAGTATATATATAACTCAACATCCCTTAATATTAAGTAAAAGATACATTGGAAAAGTGAATAAACAAACAAAACACTAAAATTTGCACATAGTACATACAAATACAAAATTATATTGTTTCATAATTTATATGATTGATTAAAACATGTCTGAGAAAAAGCCAATGATCCCAACAGGTTGGAAATTTGACCATCACCCATATCTGTCTCGCCAAATTCTGTCATAAGTAAAATTTTCTCATTGCCTTTGTTAATATTTTATAGAATAAAAACTTCATGTAGAAACTCAAAAAATGGTTAATATAAATAAGCATGAATCCTTCAACATTTTGAAGTGCACATTTGCACCAGTTATTGTATTCTAGCTTATCTGTTTTCTTATTTCTGAAATGTTATTAGTTATTTTCATCATCTTGAACTAACATCCTAGCATTCCAAAAATGAGCTCGTAGTTTATCCTTTTTACAAAATAATAATGCTACCTTCCTTTTTATGTTCAGGAAAAACAAAAACCTGGCTTTTATATCATATTTTGTTGATTTAGAAACCTTGCATGCTTATGAGATTTGTATATACTTCTACCTACATTCATCTCTTTTACTACTCTATTGAGTAAAATGTCCTACAACCACATATTCAAGCACAAGTCTAGCATTACGAACATCAACAAAAGCAACATAAAACAAAAAGATTTTATGTGTAGTTATATAGGTAAAAAGACTAAGATTTTCTATTTTGAATCTACTAATTGAAACCTTCAACACCTAAGGTGGTTTATTTGCTAAGTTTCAATCAACCATTAAAGTAAATAGAAGTCTAATAATTTAAATTAACAAAAAAATGTAAT
Organism: Pinus taeda; assembly: GCA_000404065.3. Lineage (NCBI taxonomy): Eukaryota > Viridiplantae > Streptophyta > Pinopsida > Pinales > Pinaceae > Pinus > Pinus taeda. The sequence continues at coordinate 17,168 of APFE031143358.1, read as the reverse complement.
TTAATGATGATGCATCAATATTTTTTGAAAAAATAGTTTGTTTTCTCTTTTAAATCTCATGAGAAACCATCACTATCAAATAAATTTCCTTGATCCATGTCTTTCTTACTTGAGTAAGAAAGGTTGGTTATTCCTTAACAAAGTATGGCAAATTTCCTCCCAAAAAAAATAAAACAAACTAGCCTCGGGAGAAAATGCAAAAACAACACTTAATTAAAGAAGATTAAACTAAGTTAAAAGAGGAAATGCATAAACAAAATGTAATCTATCTATATAAATACTAAATTTCCAACAATAGCTATATGAAGTTTAATAGGGACATTACTCCATAAAAATATATCATATCATGGAATAACATGGAAGTACGTTGGTGGGGCAATAATGAGCAGGACTTGTTGGTAATAACCTCGAGGATAACCTACAACAGCATATTAAACTTGGTCTCCTTATCAAATCCATTAAAAATCAACTATGAGTTCAATCACAAATAACATGTGTAGTACTACTTTAGAATAATAGATAGTTCAAAATCCTGATAGCATAGACTAGGAGAAGGCTCGTTGGCAGTGTCAATGAAACTGTAGGCCAAAACACTACCATGCGTGGTAGTTTGAACAAAGGGCTAGCAAAGGATGTTCTATGCAGAACTGTGCTGGGGATAAAACTCATTAACAACTCCTAGAACATATAGAATTAATTAAAATATTTTAAATTTCACACACAAAATATTCTAAATTTTGTTATGCACAAAAGCCTTACGAAAGAAAATTCGATAATCAAAGGCACATGCTTTTTGACAAAAGTAATGTTGATATTTTCATAAAGGCTTTAAATAAGGATTTAAACCTCGTAACTTATAAGTACAACATTGAAGGCCTCTATCATAATTTTACTACAACTCTTTATATTTCCATTAATGATTTCTCTATTGAAGTGTCATATAAAAGAATAATAGAACTACCAATCTTTGGTATGATAATGAATGTAAAATGGTTGGAAAAGTCATTAGGGATGCTTGTAATGACTCTTTAAAACTCAATATGATAAATACATACAAAGCCCTTATTAAAAGGAATGAAAGGTACTATATAAATAGAAAGCAGGAGTAGATATTTTATCTTTCTAAATTGGATCCTAGGAAGTTTTGGATGAAAATTCCAATTCATAAATTAAATATAATAATATGATTCCCTTGGAGGAAAGGGATTCCTACTTTTAAAATATTTATGAATCCCCTAATACCATGGACACCATTTCAAACATTCATATAAAGCGAGAAATGTTTTCTTTGGAACATACAAATTTTGAGGTTAAGTGGCTCATAATTGGGAAAGCTAAGGATGTTTAAGGCTACCAAGCTGAAAATTTTAAAGTAAGAGGGCATATCCTCATCCCTCACATTCACAAGCTCTTCAATTTGGAAGTGAAGAAAGGCTTCTCTAAAGCATGGATGAAAACCTTCATTGAACCTATTTTTAAAGGTGGGTCTAAAAAAATTTGTTCTAATTATAAGACCATTATGATTAGCCATATTTTAGCCAAGTTGTACAAAATGATTTTGGAAAGGAAGATTAACATATAGCTAGAATGCCATGAAAAAGGATCTAAAGGCCAAGTTGGGTTTAAGAGAGATCATTCAATTATGGACCATTTCAGTACTCTTGGGATCATTGTGGAAGAGTGTTGAAACAATAAAATCGATCTCTTATGTTGTTTTGTTGACTTTAGAAAAGCTTTTGACATCATTCCCAAGACAAACCTTTGGAAGAGGTTGGAAGAGATAAAGGTTCATTTTAAGTTGAGGATTATTGTGACAATATTATATAAGAATCTTATAGCCAAGTTTAGGACCACTAAGGGTCAGCTAGAAGAAATTAACTGGAATATCATAGTCAAGCAAGGGTGTTCATTTTCCCCTAGCCTTTTTGGCATATACATTGATAAGTTAGAAGAGTGTTTGGAGGATGCGGTTTGTGTTGGCGTAACTCTTACTGGTGTAGTCATCACTCTTCTTCTTTTTCTTGATGATATTGTTCTTTTTGGCAAGGAGTCCTTCCAATCTTGGCAAGCAATTAAGAATCATCCAAGATTTTTGTTCCAAGATGGGTATCATTGTTACTACTAACGATTCAAAAGGTGTGATAATTTTGCATATGAGACTTTTGTATGACAATGAAAACTTCGAGGAAGTACTTTCCTATAATTATCTTGGAATCGATATCCATAAAAAACTCCACTGGAATTATAGAATTGAGAAAATGATTAATGGAGGGGAAAGCCGATCATGGATTTGAAAACAATTGTAAATTAGAAAATCTTTGGATATGGGATAAAAAAATCCCTCCTCTTTGAGATTCTCATTACTCCTGCTATTTTATATGGATATGAGGTTTTGGGATGCAATATCTTTAGATATTCGTGGAGAAAGATGATAATAATAATAGTAATTAATTAAAAAAATTATAACCTATAATATCAAAATTAAAGAAAATACACTCAACCCTATCTTCCTCATTGAACAAGCCTTTCCCCATTGAGAGCATGGATATGAACAAATATCTAATGTATAAGAAGAGGTTAAAAACATGGAAGACAAGAGGCTTCCTAAAATTGCTTTAAGATCTAGTCAAAATCACCTTTAGCACAATCAGAGATGGCATAAGAATGCTCGATCTAGGCTAGACCATTGGGGGATAAAGGAAGAGATCATTATTTAGAATAAGGATAATATTAAAAATATTATTATCACAAATTTTAGGGAGAAATTGTGGAGTGATAAGGAGTTAGAGGGGAAAGGGAAATTAAGATATTATAAGGAGGTGATCAACTCAAATATCAAAATCAAAATATCTCTTTGTCTTGACTAGCGTAAAAAAGAAACTAAGCATTGCTAAACTAAGAACAAATTCTCATGAGCTCCACAATGAAACTGGGTGTTGATCAATTATCAAAGCCACTGGGATGAAAGAGTTTTTCAATAAATCGTAAGTTTAAGAGGGTTGAAGATAAAAACCACTTTCTCTTAGATTGTCCATCATGTGCTTAGATTAGATCTAAGTTTCAAAATATTTGCCACATTATCAACCTTCTTAACCTTTTAATTTCGCAAAACTATGGTGATCTTAGAACACTTCTCTTAATGATTTTTAGCATAATAATAAACTTCTAAATAATTACAAGTAATATCTTATCTTTTTAAGGTATGATATACCATTTTTTTTATCTCAGTGAATGTCCCTTATCATTGCACCTTGAAGTTTCTCGAGCCAAGTATGGAAGAGATGTTGTAATGTCCTATCATGTCCTATCATGTTTAACATTTTGACTTGGTCAAATTACATAAAAATCAAATTAATAATTAAAATAAAATTGTTGTAAAATATTCAATTTACCATTGATGGTTTTTGGGCTCCAGGTTTTAACAACCCATGGTTTAACCAATGGATCATATATATGTGTGTGTGTGGTTCACAATCCTCGGAGATCAATGACAACTACAACCATGCAATATTTGTACAAGGAAGAACTACCCGAAAGGATCACTTCTTGTCAGCTCAATCACAGAGCTTAACCCTGTGAGTGTTGAAATAATTGAATCCATGATCTCTCAATAGCAAAAGTGCTTTAACAATGGGGACTCAACCAACTAAGCTAAACCTTATATATATATATATATATATACCTGCAAGTGTACATACAACTTTGACTTTGGATCTACCCATCTTCAAAAAGTACAATTTTTTTTAGAATGTAAATAGATTTGATCTCTCTCAACACTTATTAGATCCGACAATTAAAATAGATATAGACTAATTATTATCATCACATAATTATATAATACTTTTACCATTTAAAAAAATAAGTTTAAAAAAATACTCTTCATCGTCACGTAAATTTAACCATACACCTTTTGCTATTTAAAAAAAAATTTTAAAAATTAAAATATATATTTATATTTACAATCAAATGTTTATCCCTTTAAACAGGTGGATACTATAATTATGTCAGCTATATTGGATTACTAGGAAGTTTACAACGTCAGCTATATTGGATGAACGTACTTTTATGTGGTACCAACTTGTCAAAGTTTCCATGGGTGGAGACAACTCATATAAAAAGTATAAGGGAGTGGGCGCTTATTCTGATTTAAATATGGCAGAAAAAACTAATAATATTTTACATTTTGAATTCATAGGGGCCTCACACTTCAATTCCAGCTTGCTTTAAGAGTAAAGGTAGCGTATGGCACAAGTTCCTATGAAGAATTTTTATTTTATATTAAGAGGAAAAGTGTTATTTTTTTTTTTTATTTAATTTTGATAAGATATGTTGAGTGTGTAATGAGTATATTTTCGATAAAGTTTTATGTTTTATTATGATTTAGTTTAATTAAAGTATTATTTTTTAAATAAGAAAAGAGTGTAAAAAATAAATAGTATTTATTTTAATATGTAATTAATATTTTATTTTTGCATCCCGGATCTGGGTGTTAATGACGTCTTAAATGGCATTCATGCGCACTTAAGACGCATGAGGCCGCCACTTGCTGAGCAGCGTGGAGCCCCAGACATTGTTTGGAGGCGGGACGGTGAATGTTATGACCTTGGCACAGTGCAGGACAGCGTCATTAATGGCAAGCGGAGCCCGACGCGGTCTGTGGAGCGGTATTTACAGGCGGCAATTCGGTAATTTTTCCATTATGCCTGCGACTGAAGAATACTCTGTTCGGTTTGTGGTGAGTTCGGTGGGTGAGGTCGTCTAGGAGCCCCGCCTTCGAGCTGGTTTAGGCTCGAATTGGCAGCCCTTCAACTCCGCCGGTGCTCCTCGTTCTGGAATTCCGCTATCAGGTTGGGGTAAGTGCTTCATCCGCGGCAATTTTAATTTCTCTGGCTCTGCTTTACGGTTCAGTGTTTCAATTGTTCTCTGTTCGGCTTCGCATCTCGGTCCGTGGTCTTTGCACGCTCTGAGGAGCATCTCTGGTTCCCACTCTGCATCGTTGACAATCTCGGTCCTCCTTTCCACCATGAAGAAATCTGGGAAGCGCTCTCGCTCCGGAGATAAGTCTGGCAGCAGCAAGCGACATGTTGCGCGCCCTCAATCCACTCCTCTGCTCACCACCATCAATCTTACTTCTCCCCCGGAGGATTCCCCTGCTCCTAACCCCACCCGCCATCCGATACCCAACAGCACCTTCCAATCCACCCACTTCAAATTCCAAAGCAACCTGAACCGCCCCTTGGTTTCTGCCCAGATAACCATCTCGATGACGGAGGAAATCAACCAGGTTCCTCCAATAACCTTCATAAACCCCAATTCCTCCAACAACAATGACCATTCCTCGGCCCAATTAGCCATGGCTGCAAAGATAGAGGATGTTCCAGTAATTCAGGTCGACTCGCCTTCTCCAGTTCCTCCCCTGAGCGACTGCATCAACCTTTTCCTGGACCCTGACGCTGGCAACACCGAAAAAGACCAGGAAGGCAACGTGGAGCATGGCAAAGAGGGGCACAGCCACGATGACGCGTGTCAGCCAGATGCAGAGACACAGGGGGACGAAGACAGCTGAACAGTTGGCACTTGTGTTTGCTCTTTTTCGTTTTTTGGCAGCCATCTTTGGGTGTTGGCTCGTTTTTGAGATTTTCTAGCCGCGGCGGATGCAATGGTCTTGGTCTCAGTACTCTCTCTCCCAGTTTCTCAGTATTCTCAGTACTCTCTTTCTCTGTTTGTCTGTAAAGCCAAGGAATTTGGCAGTGTGTTCAGTCTATTTGGCTGTAAGCTTTGATGTAATCCCCAGCTTCTCTATTTCGGGGAATTTTTGTAACATATGTGATGCGCAGGCTTCGACAGCTGCCCCCTACTGTAATTTTATGTTTACCAGCTAATAGAAAATAGAATAGTCTTTTGCCGAGAAAAAAAAAATATTTTATTTTTACAATTTATTTTAAAAAATTATATTAAAATTTAATGATATAAGTGCAAGCAACATTGTAATTTTTTATTGTTTAAATTGTATTTTAAATGTATAAATAAATTTAATCTCTTGAAAAGCTTTTATTATATCATAATTATGTAATTTTATTAATTGAATAAACTTTTATTATATCATAATTATGTAATTTTATTAATTGAATTCTTTATTCTAACAATTTTTGTTAGAAATTAAATAACAAAGCAATGGAACATATAAAATATTGTGGAAATACACACAGAGAAAAGAATAAAACAAGAGAGACATATATACGTGGTTCATCCAATTTAAGCTATGTCCATGGAGAAACAAAAATTCTTTCTTTTAAGGAAAAAAATAACTAAATTAACATAACTTCTACTGCCAAATATTCTGCCTAATGAATGGCCTAGATTGACCACAAAATTACAATATTTTCCAAGACACATTTTCTCTAAATTTTTCTTTCGGGCTAAAAAGAGTATTGTTGCCCCCTAATAACAATAGTAGGTGGAGAAGCCCTCACCCTCCCCCAACCCCACATCCCCCTGTCAGGGACTAAGAACCAAACATGACTGAAACAAGACCTCTAAATTGTGAAGATAATCAAGCTCCACACCCAACAATTCTTCCATTTGTTGGGGTTGAAATTTGGACAAAACTAGTAGAAAAAATGTACTTAGAAAATGATTAAAAGTAGAATGTTTAGACTAAATCTTTGCATAACATAGATATGTATTTACATAAAATGTTTGAAAAAAAAACTAAAACTTGTGAAACTCAAGTTGTACTATGAACAACATTTAACTTATCAAGAATTAAAACATGTAACTAAAAATTTAATAGATTGTATTGTTGGAACATATATATCTATCTTTTATTATTATTATTACTATTAATATTAATTTTCAATTTTTTACAATGTAATAGCCCCAAAATAAAGATCTAATTAACATTAAATTTAAATCAAAGTGACACTTACCTAGCCAAATAAACATGTAATTAATTAACTAAATTCAAACTATGAATAGTGTTTACCTGTGCTTACCGGTGGTAGAAGTAGGCTTACCGCAACAAGGTTTTGGGGACGACTCTCCACCCAACCGTAGGCTCAATTGCACAATGATTTGCTACAACTGGCCACTACCGAGCCCTCAATCAACGTACTACTGCCAGTGACTCCTAAGTCTCAGAACACCATTCTCCCAAGAGAATGAAAGATAGAATCTCGAAATGATGGAATGCCTCCCATCCTCCTCACCATCTAATAAATAGAACAAACGTTGGATGGGAAACCACATGTACACACTCCATGTGTCTACATGCAACTTTCTTTTGATTTTAGCTTTCTTGTTTTATTTCTTTACTTTTCTTTTGATTTTTAGCTTTCTTGTTTTTTTCTTCTTTTTGATAGTTTTCTTGTTTTATTTCTGTTTATTCTTATTCAGAGCTTTAGTATGGTTATTACTATTTTTA